>MQRK01236614.1:0-10144 GCA_001938485.1 Girardia tigrina | reverse complement strand
ACGGCTCCTGTTTCACGTTCCTCTGGCAACCGGAGAAGGTCAGGAATGCGTACAAAGAATACTCTCAGGTACAATAGAGAGTGACTCAAAGATTGGAGGACGGAAAAAGCAAAAACTATCGGAATGCCTGCGAGTCGATGTGAAATGGCTGTTCGGAGAAACCGCCAGTCTCGACAGGGTTATTACTCTGCGGCAGATTGATGCTCAACTCTGAATGCGGGATAGACTTGATTATCAAATTCGCAATGCGAACACAGCAGGAAAGAAGACCACAGACTTGCAAAAGCTAATCAATCCAAGGATGAACACAGTTCGTTGCCATCTCGAGAACTGTAACAAAGGATTTTCAGTGAGGATTCGTGAGGATCACCAGAAAATGTGGAAACCTGTGGATCCCCATCGGTTCAAGAGTATCTTGCACAATCGTATTTGTACATTATCTTCATTTAAGTTGTTTAAATGTCTCTGTAGTTTCGGTTTTATTAGAAAATTGATTGTGCAATTTTTTATTTGTGAGGAATATTTTAAATTGTGTATGGACAGGGTACGTTGATTTGAGTGTGCTGAAACTGGAATTGTGATTCTCCCACCATGTTGGAAAATTGATGCTTTATTGCATTTGCGGTAACTGTTCCTTTGAACTGAATTTATATTTTTAAAATTATTGAAAATTTATATAACAGATATAATTTAAATTTAAAAAGTAATAATATAGGGTTATTTCTAATATAAATAATTACTTCTCGTATACATCAAGTGCGTGCCCGTGCACTGAAAGCTCGCATTCTTGCATCTAAAGCCGTGAAGAAAGTCAGTAGGCTCTTTATTGCCTATTTATAGCACACTACCCTGTACGCCAATGCTGGTACTGTAGTCTCTACGATACTCAGTTATCCGTCCAGTTGGGAGAGGCTTATTAAAACAAAAGGATGATATTTAATAATTTGACAATTGCTCAGATGCGTTATAAAATCAACTGCCCTCAATTTTACTGTGATATTAATTTTCGATCGTAAAATGCTTTTGCTTCTTCGCAAGATAATCAGAGTATTTACTAACGGAAAGGCTACGCTCGACAACATAGAATGAATAAGAAACTTCATCTCAATCTTGAAGGACGAGATTTTTGTTAAATTACGTATAAAATTGTCATTTTGGCAAGATAAATAACAGACTAACTCTAAATAAGGCCTGTCAAATAAGTATAAGTGTATATCATTTGTTTTAGAACAATTTGAAATTAATGAAAAATAAAATGATTAATTAAAATTTTATTATTTATGAAAAAAATTACTTTAAAAGATTCAACACATGTTTTTAAACGAAGTATTTATGGAATTCGTTTGATCGTAGTTAATCGTTCTATATACTGTGAAATAAAGGGGGTGGTCATTCACACTCATTTTGGCAAGATAGAAGCCAGTGTCTGTTACTATTGTTTTCTTTTTACTAATTGACTTCAGCCAGTGCGCGTTTTCTAAGGAGCTCAGTCTGTATTGTATAATTATTAGATAAATTGAGCTGTTTTTATAAATTTTTAGTTGTTCATTTTATTGAGTTTTATCATGTCTCCGAATCATTAATCGAAAAGGCAGACTAACACTTTTTCCACAAAAATAATTATAAGCATAATTTTTCGTCACGATGGAAAAATTAACTACCCGTTCTCAAAAAATTTAATTACAGAAAAATCTGTACATTAAAATAAGTCGATCACAATCTGAGTCAAGTCGGACACTCCTGCTATAGACCACAGAATGTAAAAAGGGATAGAAAATTACCTAAAAATCAATTACAATTGTAATTTAGCATCCAGAAACGTGGATTTAGAAATCATATGCTTCTTAATGTACTTAATCTGTTCATTAAATACACAAATTAAGGTCACAAAAATATATAGACATCAATTGTACATAAATGCTCGTCGTTTCACGTTTCTCCAAACCATCTCAATGCTAACCCGCATAACTATTTTGCATTTCAGAAATATAAAGAAATCACAGGGAGCTAAACCTGGCGATTAGAGAGGATGATCCAGCGTTTTGATGAAATTATGGATCAAAAATCCATGGTCAATGACTACAAAATGTGCGCACGCATTTTGGTGATGCAAAAACCATTCATCATCATTACACTAATTTGGTCACACTCGATGCAAACTATCCCTCAAACACTTGATAGTCTCCAGGTTGAAGGTAACATTCACTGTTTGTCCTTTAGAGAGAAATTTATCAACAAGGCGGTTAAGGTAACCGGAAAATTCGACACACATGATGTATCTCTTTCCAGTCCATCAAGCAAGGTCCAAACACTATGGTGTGGCAGTGAGATATGTCATTAAGATCATTTTGAAAACATTCACAACAATTTGTAGTTAGCATGAATTAGTGACTAGTAAGAAGAGAATTTCAAGGACTTAAATGGAAAAATATTCCAAACGAAAAAAATTATTAGAAGCATCTTCAAAAAGTTTGAAGAAACAGGAAGCGTTCTAAATGCCCCAAAATCTGGAAGACCACTAATTGATGATGAAAGGAAAAATGAGATAGCAGAACATTGTTAGCAAGAACCACAGTCTTCTATCAGGAAATCGTTGTTAACTCTGAATTGCTCTTATGAAACTGTTCAAAGAGTATTATGAAACAACTTTAAAATGTTCCCCTATAGAATTCAAGCCACGCAACTTTTGTATGAAGAAGATTGCGCTCTTAGACGTGTTATGTGTGAAACGTTAATTCAATCGATGGATGCAGATGAAAATTTCCTTAGTAACCTGATATTCTCTGATAAGTCAACTTTCCATCTTAAAGGCATTGTAAACAGACATAACTGTCGCATTTATGGCATTGAAATACCAACCGAAACATATCAGAGGTCACAGGCTAGTGAAAAAGTTAATGTTTGGATGGGGTTGTCTTCAACTCGTGTTTATAAGTCCTTTTTTATTGAAGGAAACATAACAGCAGCGCTTTACCTGGATATGTTAAAAAGTTNCTTTATGCCATCGTTATCAAGAACATGCAAACGGAAAGTTGTGTTCCTGCAACATGGAGCACCTGCCAATTATTCACTGATTATGCGACAATTTCTGGATGAAACGTTTCCAAAACGTTGGCTTGGACGATGTGGTCCATATGTATGGCCGGCCAGGTCATTTGATTTGACACCACTCGATTTTTTTGTGTGGGGATATTTGAAGAATAAATAACTCAACCATTCCGTTTTCCACTTCCTTGCTAAATGTTTTTCAAAATTACTTCTCATTTCTGTCTAGAATTTAAGAAAATATCTGTATATTATAAATAATAAAAATTAAACTTGGCAAATCATTTAATAATATAAAAAATCTTACTGTTTTAAAAAATATGTCGACTTTGAATTTTACGTACTAAATAAATTTAAATGATTTATTTATTTATTAAAGTGTATAAGAGAAAACCAGAAACAATTCAGCAACTTAAACATTTTATTTGTCAAGAAGTGGCAAAAATAGATGGGGAAATGTGCCAAAATGCCATTAAGTATTAATTAAATGTGCCAAAATGCCGTATTGCAATTCCTTTCAAAATGGCCCGGTTGACCGCAAGTATGGCATTTAGCAAAAGAGGTTTTAAATAGGCGTCATTGGACTTTTGTGACATGATCTCGAATCAATTTATTGTCCTTACTATTCCTGACGACCAAAAAATTTTTTTCTCGATTTTTCAATAAAAAATACATCGGCCTTACTGGTTATACAATCTTTGAATATTCGATCAAAGTTTGTATGTTTTCCTTCTCATTCGACGGAAAAGAACTGATAAAAAATAACTTTACTGTATTTTCGTCGGTAAAACTAGAATATTTCCTTGCAAATGACGATGAATTTCGGTAATTGCGTGGTATTCATCCATTGTATCCCGTACGTCAGAATTCTTTATTGCATGACAAAAGGAAACAAAGTCATGGATGCGTAATCTTGGATGGAATAAGTTGAATGGATGAACTACGTCATGGTAATTTAAAATTACGACCGACACCAATAGGTGCTTCTTATCGGTATCTTTTGCGAATTCCCCGTCTAAAACACGAATTCGATGTTTTATTTCCTTTTAAGATAAGGATTTTCTGAGGAATAAACCCCTTTCTTTGATAGTAGTATCTGATATATTCACACCTGATTCAATGACTTACAAAATAACATTTCTTCAGCAAATTCACCTTTGTCAATATCTTACAATATATCTGATTCAATGAATAGGTAGGAATTTTCAAGGAAAGTATTCGGGAGATCATCTTGTAGAATAAATTCTTCTGCGAAGATTCCCACATTATCTAACGTTGAAATCCGAATATCATTTAATAGTTCGATATCGTCAATGTCCACAATAATATTCACGAAGAACTTCACCTTATATTTATATCTCGATTTAGTCTAAAAATATTTAAAATGCGAAATTAAATGCTAGAACAAAGCAATAAATTTATATAATAATTTTAAATTATCGTGGTTTTATTAAATTATTAAAACAACCGTTGATTTAAAAAATTGAAAATTCAATTTTAAATTGAAATTATATTGTCTCAACATTGAAAATAATTTACATTGTGTATGAGATTTTAATAGTATGAGATTACAATAGGAGATTTATATGGAGAAACTAACAATGATATTTCATCAATATATTTAATTGTAAAACCCGAACCAGCTATTTAATCTTCCTCTATTTTCTAATTTAAATCACCCACTGATCTTATTAAAAATGAATCTGCTTCTTTTTTACTTATAATATTTTCTTACCATGTTTGAATATAATGACGTTGTTCTTCATGTCCTCCTTCCATTTTATATTTTTCCTAAAATTACATGCAATAAAAAAATAAAAAAGGATGATAATAATAATAAAATAAAACCGGAGGTATCCTCCTCCTCTAAAACGCATTATAATTTTTAAATTAAATTTATTTAATCTTCCTTGTTCAGACTTTGCGATTCTAATTTGCTTTGCCCTACCGATTTTATCGTATCGGATTTAGAGTGAAATTCCGTTTTATCCGACTCCCTACCCTTTACATTTTCAAAATCCTTACAATACTTTTAATTATTTCTTTACTCATTTCAATTTCTTCATCAGTAATAATTTCATCATTTAATGATTTTCTGTGAAAAAGGAAAAGTTCATGATTAGCTCTTTCTAAAATCGATACAATATCTGAATATTTCATTTTTCTTCCTTTTAAAAAGAACTGTAATTAAAGATTCTAATTAACTTTGTCCTAATCCAAGAGAACCTAATGTTAATGTTAAAGTAGTTATCAAAAATGAAAAACCCATTGTATCAACTCCAGTAATTACAATTGCTCCAATAGAACATAATACTGTTAATGTTATTATTCCATGTTTTACCAAATTTTTTATAATGGATCAATTGATTATTCAAATGATCTAAATCTTTTTTTAAAATAAATTGTATTTATCGTATATACTCGAGTATAGGTCGGTCCGAGTAGAATTCGAAGTGAACTTTTTTGACTTGAAAAGTGAAAAAAAATAAAGGTTCAAGTATTAGTCGAACAGGAAAAATGGTATCAATTTTAATTTACAATACAAAAAATTAACATGAAAATTCATCTTTAATAATAAAAAAGTTGTAAATCTTTTCCTAATCAATTTCAGAATCCAAATTACTAAACAGTCCATCATGAATCAAAATTTTGAGTATCGGTGTCAACAGTGTAATCTTCAGTTTCCTCCCCATTTAAAAATACTTTTTAAAAATCATTTTCACTCACAGAAGCCATATCGTCGATTTCTTCGTAAAGATAGTTCTTATCTTCAGATCCATCCACATTTAAGGAAGGATTTAATTAGCATCTCGGTCGGTATAGAATCCCATGCTTCCTTAATCCAGGCAACAACAACAATAATTTTTTTTAGTTTTTTGTCTCGAGTCTAAGTCAAAATGGTATTTGATCCAAAAAACATTAAAAGATTTTCAGATTTGTACTCGATAATTTATACACTGTAATTCTTCTAATCGTTGTTTATAATCTGAAACTGTAAGTTTATAATCTGATTCTGTTTTGGTTTCATTTGGCTCCACCTTTTTTCAATCCATTTCTTTTAACGTTTTTAAATTTGGATATAGAGATTCAGATTTATCTTCGATTACATTTTGTTCTACTAAATTTGGAAAATTTTCATCGTCTTCACTTATTTTTGGGGGAATAATTTGATCAATTTTTTGACTAATTTAACGTCTTAACTAAATCAGAGATAAAAAATCTCAAAAATCTAAAATTATCCTCCTAAAAAATGGCAGAAACATTAGAAAAAAATTTTCAACTACATTTTCAATTTGTTCAGCTAAAAATCAGATATTGATGTCAATCTTTCATAAACATTAAAATTAGATCCAAATGAAAAATATAAAATGGAACTTGTTTGGTTTTCAAATTATAATACAATTTTTAATATCACTTCAGAAAATAATAAATTTGAATTGAAAATGGAAACCAAAACCATATCAACTAAACCCATAATCAACTTGGATTTTACCGATAACCGTTCTGGTTCTGAACATTTTTGTTTTATTCGAGAAGTTTGCTAATCGTGCGGGGATCTTTTCATCATTGGGCCTTACTACACAAGATGCAATTTCAATTTCTGGATCTGGCATATCTTTCGGGATGAATATATAATCTCCTTCATTATATTCTATTTCTACATTTTCAAGTGTATACATTTCTTTCCTGGGAGGAATTATTAATTCTCTCCCTATCTTGACTTGTCTTTCTTTTGGAATTTTTATTTTAAGTTTTTCATTCTCAATAGACAATCATACGGGAATTGTTTCATAACATAGAATTCAGTCTGAATTTCTTGATCTGCCATTTGAACAGGGAGGGTTATTCTACCCTCTGTATTTAAAGTATGAGTATTCTGTTCAATATTTTTCTGTTGCTGCTTTGATAAAAATTTCATTTTTATAAGAGATGCAGCTGCTCCTGTGCCTATCAAAGCTATTATTTTCTTTTTTATTCGAATTTGAGCTGTTGGTCTCTCTTGAGTTCCATCTTTATTTAATGCGCTAATTTCTTCGATAACAGCCATTTCGTTAGATGAAAAATGATTTTGTTCTTTCCTCCACATATCAGATTGAATATTTTGTAATGTCACTCTTGACTGTTTATATGCTCCATCCTTGCAAGGTTTATCTGGTAATAATTCGTATGTTTTGTTATTTGAATTTTGAGAGTGACATGGTCCTTCCATAGGAATTGTTGTCACCGTTAGTTTATGTTTTATCAAGCCTTTTATATCTTTATTGTGCTTAGTTGTAATGAAATATTTAGCAAAAAATAGGCAGAAATATGTGAGTAATTTCCATGTTCTTCCTAAGACAGCATGTAGTTGTTTAAATGACAAGGCGCTGATTAAATAATAATTTTATAGCTATTACGATATAAAAAATTACAAGAAATCCTGAAAATATATTTCCTTTTTATTTGAAAATTTCCTCATAACTTCTTTAATGTCGTCATTGCAGCCTGACTCTTATGATCAAGTATACATGCATAGCTTGACTCTAATATAGAACCTTGTTGTTCCACTTAAAATAATGCTAGTTTCATGTCAACAATCATGCCGCTTCAAAATAATGACGAAGATGCGGAATAACTAAAAAATTTCAAGAGGGTGTATACTTTGTCCACCACTGTATACATAAGAAATCTCGTTTCTATTTATTAATTGTGAATTGGTTGGAATATTTACACTAATAATCACGATTGATAGTTAATGATGAATATGGCTTCTATAAATGGTGAGCAAATTATTTTTAAAACAGACAGATCTTGAACAAGCAACGTGATAGTCTGGTCTTCAAATTAAAGAAATGTGTCGGACCTAATCGTATCGACTTCATATTTATCATGAATATGAATTAGCTTGAATTTGCAATTCAAACTCTGATGTACTAGTGATTGGTTATCAGAAAATTTTGATGAGTTTTTACTACTATTTACAATTGTAATCCAAATTTACTAATGTAATGTAATTTACTGTAATCCAATCAAAGCAAATTTGACTTATAGTCACATTTTATATAGTTATATGGACTTAAGTGTACAATTGTCGTCTTACAATTGAAAATTACTTCATGAAAATTAACATTGTAATCTAAACAAAGCAAATGTGACTTATTTATTCACATTTTATAATGTTAATTTTCATGACGTAAGTATACTTTTTATTGATTAATTTTATATTGATTATATGCAAAGAAACAAATAAATAAACATTTATTATACAAAAGGTAACATAAAAATCAATTATCAAAAATTTCTTTATTTACAACACACAAAGGAAAGAATTTTTTTATGTCTAATGTAATTTTAAAGATCACTCTCTTTCTTCATTTCAATAATTCTTTTAATTGCTCCTTCGAGATCATCTGCTCTTTAAAGCTGCGCCATCTCCGGAAAAATCGTGGCTGTCGAAATGGAATTCCGATATTTCCTTTGATTTTTGCAAAGTACGTTTCGATATGATTTAAGAATGGTGAATACGGGAAAGAATCACAAGTCCATAATGGAGATCGTGTTGCCGTGAATTGATGCATTATTGATGCAGAATTGATTTCCATCCAAATTTGCCGACAGCTTCACAAATTCCTGGTATATCTGGTGGTTCACACTGCTAAGGACCATCTTTGAATGAACGGGACTTCTGGAAACAGCCAATATGAGGTTTTGATTTCTCCCACGATTGGTGTGCAACGTAATATTGTCATGATTCCCATCTTGTGGGTCTTACGTTTATTCTTCTTGTCTAGAGGTTGAATCTTACCTCATCAATAAATTCGAGATTCTTCATTCGCCAGTCCTCTGCGAGAAAATTGTATGTATGTGAGTATTGGACCTCTTTTACCTAATTGGAGCTACGCTGTTGTGGAGATCGACGAACCTTTTTAACAGTAGTCACCTGTTTGTCCAGAAATCTGGATAATGTGTTCTTAAGCATTATGTTCCATCTTGGGCTAAATAATCTTTAATTTTTCTGATATAGCATAGAGGATTGTCTTCCAAAAACGTCAAAATTTTATTGCCAAATTCTAGTGTGGTGATGGGTTTGCGATGGCCTCCACGTTCTATTGAAGTTACTGATCTATATTTTCGGTATAGAAAATGATGCCTTGAGCTGCTGAATTAGTAATATCCATTTATCGGGTCAGCTACATAAAATTCTTTTATTAAATGCTTTAACTATACACAATTTGTTTCGCTAATCTATTCTATAAAAGATTATTATTAAATACAAAACACAAAAATTTACAAGTTTCTGTGCATTGTTGTATCTTCTTCAATTCTTTCCACAGCTTCAATGTCTTCTACAAATGCCGGGTCATTGTCCTCACTCGACGAACTTGTAATATCCTCATAAATTGGGTTCATTTTTATATTTAAAATGTAAAAGATTTTATATACTTAAATAGACTTTATATATTTAAATTGTCAAAAAGGTGTGTTTACGATATATGAATGTATGTATGTGTGTAAAAATTTTTTTTAAATAAAAAAAGTAAAAAAATATTTTTAGTGGTAAAAAAAGAATCCGTGTAAATATTAGATTATTAAAAAAATTCTCAATTTTGTTTAAATATCCAAAACGTTTGTTGATATATAATAAATATTTCGATTATGGAGACTTGCTTTTGAACCGAAATGCGTTGATCATTCGATATTTTGTAATTTTATCGATCCGAAATTCAAGTATTTGTGATGGTCGGCAGCGCGCATTTAAATGTGTGTGATTTGTTGACCAAAATTGGTTCGAATTCGATCGCGTTTTGAGTTTTGATTTCAATGAAAAAGTGATCGATGCATCGACCGTTCGATTGTGCGGAGGCACTCTTTATTATCTCATCGTCAGTTTCGATGAAGCTGAACGATTTTCATTTTCTCGATCGTCCGAGATCGATAATTCCAATCTCTGTCTTTCTGTCGATTCGCACTTGAACAAAATCATTTTCAGCACTTCTCGTGGATAAATCGTTTTATTAAATCGGGATTTCGAGTTTTTATTTTGTCGAATCATTCATGGGTCAGTCATTTGTCGAGGTTTGACAAAAACTTGTTCTTTTCAGGCGGTGATGATTGTCGA
>MQRK01236613.1:0-17007 GCA_001938485.1 Girardia tigrina | reverse complement strand
ATATATATATATATATATATATATATATATATATATATATATGAAAGATGGTATTTTGTATCTGAGTCTTTAGGTTTATAACACCTTCAGGTCTAGAAATTATTAGACATTTTCTGGAAGAAGTCTTATTCAAAATATTAGGAAAATAAACAGTAAAAAACATTTTTATTAGATATATGGAAGTAATACAAAATAATGATTGTCGTATTTGTCAATTTCTAAGACTAAATATATTTTCTTTTAGTTGTAAAAGGTTCAAAGAAATATAAAATAAAATAAATTTTATATCATAATCAATTTTAAATGTATAAATAATATAGTTAAATATTTATTCTACAATATTTTTCAAAGACACCTTGTTAGTACTCTAATTATAAGTTTATATTGAAAACACGACGTTCACAAAAGATAACTCACAAGAGTAATAGAAAATTATTGGTTAAAATTACCAAAAAATCGAATAAAAGATAAGAAAAAAATACTTATTCATTGTAAATTATTGGTTATAAGAACATTTTAATCAATGTTTTTAAATACATTTCATTTGCGAATAAAAAGCAAATTGAACTATACGAACATTTTACGGAAAATACTAAAATATCTTGAAAACAGAATTAATTTTTTATAATTAAAAAGAAGCCTCTTAAGTGTACGGCGTAAGATTATCTTTCTGCTGTTTTATGAATCGTTCTTATTTCCTTTAATTCGATAACGATAAAACTAAAATAATAAATATTAATAGATTTGTTATTTTTTGTTGTATTAAAATTATACTGTGGAAATATCTTTTCTGTAAAAACTTATAAATTTTTTTTCATGTTTTATTAATGAATATTAATTTAATTTATTAATAATTTATTAATTTATTATTAATTTTATTAATTATTTTAATTTTATATATTAATTTATATATTAATTTTATTTATTATTAATTTAATTTATTATGGTTCTTATGTAACAACGGAATCGGAAAAGAATTCCGATACTTATAAAGTTTCTTTTATTTAGGTCAAAATTTCTTGAAACATCCAATGTTAATGTTAGAAGAATTCTTAAGAGGATAAATTGGAAAAAAAATTTACAGCATGCCTAAGACGATACGATTTTCTTACGTAATGCCTATGACGTATATTTTAGGCTGGCGGATAAAAAAAGTCGCACCTGTGTTATCAACTTCGTTCGACGAAATACGCCACTAGACGCGTTAACATTATAAAATACCTTGTAGGTTTTAAATTAAATTTTTATATTTATTTATGCAAAATTGTTTTACTGCATCTATGCATTTTATTATCGATTGTTGACACGGTGAAAAATATTGTGTCAAAATGAAAAGTTTGTAATCTGTAAATAAAATTTATCGATGACTTAGAGATTTATTATTTTACGCGAAACAAACGTCTCTGAAATGCCGCAATTTTAAAAATAACTTACCGGAAATTGTCGACTAGGTCGTTATAAACGCGAAATCAATCCAGACGATGGGCATGTGCCCACTGTAAGCGATTTAATCACTGATATCGGCATATATCTTGATTATTGCTATTTCCATTGTGCTTGCGGGGCTGTTTTTGATGCTCTTTGTGTTCTATGGATCAAAAACCAACGAAGAACGAATAAAAAAATGAGATTTTGAGTTCTTTAAGCAATACGTGTGTGTGCTGAAATAAGTTTAAGTACGGAAGCCTGGCTTAGTTTTGGCGAAAAGCGGTTAACCATAGACGATCGGTCAATTACAGTAAAATTTTCAGTTATTGAGAATATATCATATGGCTTAGAAGTGTGAATTGGCATGGATATCATCCAGAGTTTAGGAGTAGGGAGAATCCACGGAAGTTCCATTAAGTTATGAGACTGGGTTAAAGGTAGAGGTTAAAGCTTCAGTGACAGAAGTCACCCTAGTTTACAATGGGAAACATAATTTCGAGATAAAGTTTAAAGAAAACTGGACAATAATATGGGATTGGAAAAAAAAGATTTCCAAAATCGGCATTCTGTTTTTAGAGATGATATAATGAAGAACGTGTCCCGATGAGAATCGGAATGACCAGGGGTATTTAATTCAGTATAACGAGAAAAAAAACGGATGATGGTATAATAACATTCCAACCGTCAAGAAGCATTTGACGAGCTTGACATTGTATAGTTGCTAACCGTTTTGGAATAACTTAGTAAATCGACTGGGAGAGCGGATCATGAAAGTTCATACTTTGTAAAGAATTAGTTAGTGTTGATAAAACCGGAACGCTGTACATTGTGTACAAGACGTTGGCGAAGGGAGTATTCTTCAAACATGTTGATTCAATGAAGTATTTGATAAGTTTTTAATGGTTTCAGTAGCCATAGAAATCCTGCAAGCCTCAGACAACAACAACCCGATCGAGAATTCAAACCAGAGGTATTGGTATGCAGTAGTAAGAACAAACCGTTGTTGGATGATCGAATTCAGCAGGAACATTCAACTAATAGACGATATTAGCTGGATAGACGCCAACCGTTACATTTCTAAGATTTTATTGTTAATTTAGATTCAAGTTGTTATTCTGTTATGGAAATGTTGGGAATGATTTTTTTTGGGAAGGAGTTTTTTATGTCTGTTGTTTAAAAATACTGGTAATGGGCCCCACTTAAAATTAATAAAAATTGTTGCATTGACTGTGTTCTCTGTCCGATTACATATATTTTTCAAGACATTGAGATTTCCTAGACACTAAATCTATGGCAATTATATATAATAATTTATTAATAATTTAATAATATAATTTATTCTATCAGAAATCCTGTAAATCCATTTAATATTTTAGAAAGTACGATCGTTGTACCTACAATTTTACATTAATGAAATGAAATTGCGTTACGAAAACATTTCCAGTTACATCTTATAGATAATTAAAAATATCATAATATTTACACTCAACTAAATTAGTTATCAAATTTTTTTCAATTGATATTAGAGATGTTTCTATTCAAATTTGAAGAAGACTAACTCTAATATATGAAAGTATAAAAATAAATGTTATTATTAGGTGTACAATTAATTAATTTCGTATTTGTTACGAAATAACCTTATATTCGTATTTGTTACCTCATTTCATATTTGTTACTAACCTCATATCTATTTATGTAGTCAATAGTCAATTTTATTGAATTTTAGTAAACACACAAAGTTTTTTAAACAAAATTTTTAACACAAAAAAATTAAAAAAAAAATTTTTAAACACAAACACAGAAGACAAAGAGCGATCAGGTCCATCAAAAAAGTTTGAAGACAAAGAATTGGAGGCATTACTCAATCAAGATCCATGTCAAACTCAAGAAGAACTTGGAAAAACATTGGAAGTCACTCAACAAGCCATTTCTAAACGNTTAAAAGCAGCCGGATACATTCAGAAACAAGGAAATTGGGTGCCACACGAATTGAAGCCGAGAGACGTTGAGAGACGATTTTGCATGTCTGAAATGCTGCTTAATCGCCACAAAAAGAACCGTTTTTACATCGTATTGTCACTGGCGATGAAAAGTGGATTCATTACGACAACCCAAAGCGTAAAAGATCATATGTGAATCCAGGTCATACAGCCAAATCGACACCAAAGCCGAATATTCATGGTTTGAAGGTAATGCTCTGTATTTGGTGGGATCAGAAGGGTGTGATGTACTATGAGCTGTTAAAATCGGGCCAGACGATCACGGGAGAGCTATACAGGCAACAATTGACACGTTTGAAGCAAGCAATAGCCGAGAAACGGCCAGAATGGGCGACCAGACACGAGAAATTGATTTTCCATCATGAAAATGCTCGGCCACATGTTGCAGTACCGGTCAAAAATTATTTGGAAAATGCCGGATGGGAAATTCTACCTCACCCGCCTTATAGCTCAGACATAGCTCCTTCCGATTACCACTTGTTTCGGTCGATGCAGAATCACCTTTCTGGAATACGGTTCACCAATGTTGAAGGCATTAAAAATTGGCTTTATGACTTTCTCGGTGCAAAAGATGAGAAGTTTTTTTGGGATGGAATCCATAAATTGCCTGACAGATGAGAAAAAGTTGCCGCTTCCGATGGACATTATTTTGAATAAAATATTTTTTCACTTTTATACTTAAATAAATGGTTTTTTAACAAAAAAATACGAAATTAATTAGTTGTACATCCAATAGTTATGTTTTGGTTGTCTAACTAGAAATAACCAGTGAACATTTTAGTGTTCTAACTGAAATGTTTTGGAAGTAAAAATAAGATTTCCTTAGAAACCGTTTCTCAATTTTTATATAATATTAAATTATTATAAATTTATGATTTTAATTAGAGAATCGTTACACAAAATTTATATTAATTAGTTAGCCAATTAAAATTAATTTCGACAGTCTGATCGTCATCTTCAGAACAAATGATTTATCAAAAGAATGTCGTTTATACATTGCAGGTAATGATTACATAATCAATACGTCATCGTTACATCATTTAAAAACGCCTAATACAGACATTTTAAATAGCGATGCGCACGTCACTCGCTTTAATACTTGTTAAATAAGGCAACAGTTGTTTAAGTTTTCGTTATTTATCCCCCTTTACAACGTTTTCTATGCCCAACAATATTGCATCTACTTTCAATATTTATATTTATCTAATTATTCTTATAAATTAAATACTAAATTAAAAAATTCGTAAAATTCAATTTATCAAAAAATATTCAAAAAATATTATTGAAAATATTAAATATAATTAAAAAGAATATATTTTATAAATAAATTATATTATTTGATTTATAATTTACTAATTTTTCTAAAATAAATAGCAAAATATTTTTTATAAATAATATATAAAATATATGAACTAAAAAATATTCTTCGATTTTTTTTAAAGTTTTAATTAAATATTTTAAAATGCTTACTCATCAATAATTTTTTCAGCATCAAATCCCATTGGAATGATTTGTGAATTAAAAATCCTTTAAATAATATTTATATTTATAACGTTGGGAAAATATTCTTGCAAACATAATTTGTTGATCATAGACAAATTATGACCGGATCATGTTTTATTAACAAGTATAAAGTGGTATTAGGTCAGTTGTTATGACGATGTGAGGTGATTAAATTAGTTGAATAATATTGGTTATTTGTTAAAATATTATTTTATGTATAAAAATTTCGATTGGTTAATATTAAAACATATTTGAAAAAAAATTTACACACACTCCAAAATAGGAGATTGGGGAAAAATATTAAATATTTATATTACTTTAGCAAAAAAATCATTTATTTTAAAGACATTTATATTTCAATATTCAAATAAAACGTTCCTAAAATAATCACTAATAAAAAATAATAAATAAATTTTAAAAAAATTCGCCAATGACTTTGACCTTTACAAATTCAAATTGGGACTAAATACATTCAAATTGAATGGTACAAAATGATACATAGAAAATCAACAACAAAGGTTTAACGAAAAATAAATTGAAAATTATTTTTATTTTTATTATTCGATGAAATTAATTCATCAAAATGGAAAATCATGACTTTTTTAATTGAAAATTCATTATATTTAACGCTTCAGGTATGAATATTTGTACATGAGCGATATACTTCGTACATTTCACAGCTGTTGAATGTTTTACCTTTTGAAGAATGATTTTTCGGACTTTATTTAACGATATTCCGATTGAGTCACATCAGCTCTTTCCTCTCCCATTAAAAATTTTTAAATTTTTGAGGCCAAATCTTTTGTAACCTCAGCTTTTAAACTTTACCAAACATACTAATTTGCAAAAAAATTGGCGTACATGGTCCTAGCCGTTGTATTCCATGACCAATAAATTCATCTTCTTGAAAAATCTTTTTCATTAAAGCATGAAAAGGAGTGTTCCCCGTCATTAATATAAACGTTGATTGATTGTTTTAGGTGTTTCGAAGGTAGTTGTCCGAAAAATTCTTTGGATTCTGGCTTCTTGATTGAGTCCGGCTCTTCTAATTTCCTAATGTATCAAGCCCTATTACCAATGCAACCAAAAACACAAACAAAAAAAAATTTAATGTACATTTATAACATTTTTCGAGGAAATGTTGAAAAATTAAAAACTTTTTTTCTGATATACATATTTTTGTCTTCTATTAATTATTAATTTATTATTATTATTTATTATTATTATTATTATTTATTATTATAATTTATTAGTATTATTAATTTCTGACAGATGAAACTATATGAATTATATTTTAAAAAAATTATAACATATTTTTAACTCATTTTCTAATAAATTATTTTTATTTTAAAAAGATGATTATTAAAAATAATGTAACTTATCTTTTACAGTTAGTGATCATGTATTTATGCGTCATAACTACATCATTTATAAATCCTGTTGTACAAGTTGTTTTGTCAATAATGATAAAGTAATAGATTTTGTACGATGTTTGAAAGATCCAACAAATATACCATGATATTGAGCCGTAGGCTCTTTAAAGGGTCCATCCCAACTAAAAAGTACAAACAGTCCGCCGATAGGCCTCCTACGAGGTTGTCAGCTTCTCGCTGAATATGTCTCTTCGGAATAATATTAAATGCGTAAAAAGACGATAAGAAAATTTTCCTGTAAAATCAATCGTATTTCTTTATGACATATTTGTTGGATCTTTCAAACATCGCAAAAAATCTATTACTTTATTATTAAATCTTTCATCCATTCTTTTTGTTAAATTCTAATACAAGTCAGTGCTCACGTTATCATGAAGATCATCCAATTTTTAAAGTATGAACTTAATCACAATGTTAACTATGATTGATGTGGAAGTTTCATGGTTTGGAACTTCGACCACCAGTTTTAGAGAAGCCATTGATCTAGGGAGAAATGTTAATACATTCAAATCAGATACATTTATTAAATCAAGTAAATTTAATTCATCAAATGTATTGAAGAGGCAACATTTAGTTTAATTAAGATAATCGATCATATTATGAATTGAGTTTCAACTGTGTTACCATCAAAATGTTAATGCTTTTAGGAGTAAATTCCTGATAAGTTTTTATATTGACGGGAAATCTTAAACTCTTCAGTACTGCTCCAGGAGCTATGCATCAATGGGGTGGCTCACCAGACACTACAAGGCAAATCACACAGAAGAAGCAAATAAATCCAATCAAATCCAAAAAAAGCATCAATGAAGAAAAGCAGGTGACTGTCGTGATGCTAATTTGTATGGTGGGGCAAAACTGATCGGTGATACCAGCAAGAAGTAAGACAATCGAACAATTACAAGCAGTATTCAGATACGGACAGTCGATACGAATGATTCAACGAATCTCTCGGAAATGATCTCCCTAGAAGTGTTAAATTTTCGTTTCACAGATTTATCTGAAAAAGGAAATTTTAACTCTCCCTTTGCAGGCTGTTCAAAGTCCACGGGAATGGCTAAAGGAATGCTAAATCATGGAACATCGGAACATGGTTGGTCATTTTTTACTGGGGGTCCGAAGATACATCGTAAGCGGAAAGCTGATAACCTCGTAGGAGGTCTGTTGAGGGGGCTGTTTGTGCTTTTAAGTTGAGGTGGACCCTCTAAATAGTCTACGGCTCAATACTTTTGAAAGAGATGGGAGGCCCACCATCAAAATGTGGTTCAATTTCTCTCCTGAACATAGTGATAATGTTTGTTTGAAATACATGACGTTTTAGGGGGAAATTCCTGATACATTTTAATAATTGACGGGAATTCTTATGCTCTTCAAGAAAGTCTATTTCATCTTCATATTGCTCATTTTTTATCATTTCCAAACCAAAATTTGCATCTAAACATTTTGACTCATTATTATCATCAGAGTCGTCTATTAAATAGTCTAACCTGTGGTAAAGTGTATGTTACAAATAAAAAATATCATGATTCAAGAAATATTTTTCGATGATATTTGTTAAGCACCTAAATTTTTTGTTTCCCAATCTTGACTAGATCCAAATACATCCTTCCTAGTGCATACTAAATAATATTTCAACTGTGATTGTGGTGATCTATTGTAGTGAACGAATGTAATTGTGATTTTAAAATAAATATACAAAGAATATATCTTTTCAATCAAATAAAGATTTTATACGACAAACTGATCAAGAGTCCAAAACCTCTAAAGGAAGGTCGTAATAGAAGCGATAGCTCCTTCGAAACATACCTAGATAGAATATTTGGAATTTTCAGGATAACGATTTGTTTTCGGACGAATGTTGAAGTATCTAATGCTTATTCATAGCTCCTTTTAACCATCATCTTTTCCCCTGTTTCATGGTGATAACTCTACTCCCTTCTTTCTACTTTTCGTTAAAAATTGCTTGCTAATTGTAATTTGATACTTAATAATTTGTTTATTTTTATTTATGATATTTTATAAAAGGTAGTTTTGGGATATAAATTATTTATCGCCAAGACTTCTTTTCGTAAAATACAGTTGTTTGGCAATGTCCGCCATTGATTCATCATGACCAGAACCAAAGATGAAAATTAAAACCTTTTTTGAAAGTTTTCATGCTTTTACCATCGTGAAGATTCCGAAGAATCTTCTCCTTTGAATCATGATGTTGAATTTTGTGTCTTTCCTTATTTAGTTTTTGATTTCATTTATCATTTTACATTTTGTATCTTCGTAATCGTCGTGATGTAACTTCATTACATCAGTTTCCTCGATTGAAAGATAAAACCCATTTATTTTTATTGAAGAACGAATGTAATGATTACGTGGGATTGTCCTAAAGGAAATTCCATCAGTTGCGATATTTGGTAGGATTTCTGTCAGTTGTTTTATTTCAACATAATCAAATATTGTCTTGATGTTTCTATAAGAGGGTCTTTATTTTCAGTGCTTTGAGACAACTTTTTAGATGTTATCGTAATGAAGAAGAACTTTCATCAGAACATTTATTTACATTGCCACATTGATTGCAAATTGCTTTTATTTCCTCCCAGAGGACATTCTTACGTGTAAGGTGTTCATGGTGCATCATTCATAACATCAAAGGTTCAATGAAGTTAAATACAAACTTATTCTTCACTAACATTTCTAGTTTCTGGAAGGTTTTCATAAAGAAATTTTTCACTATAACGTAACTCATGATTTTCAACGATAAATATGTCAAAATATTTAATAAATGTACTTAAATATTAAATTATTTAATTAAAGTTATAAATTTATAGTCTAAAGTTATAAATCTTGTCGCATTTATGTTAAAAGCACTAAAAAAAGAACCCGATAATCTTTATTAATTCACTGTAAACTATTTTCGAACGCTATTGAAATTTCATTGGGCCGAAGTACAAAAAAAGTCATCATTAGACACGAGACTCGAAACGTGGCTCTAAAAAAACATATCGAGCGCCGATAATATGGACGATGAGGAAATCGACCACAGAAAATCCAGTCGTAGATTGGCCATATTGGCAGAAAGTTAGAATCCGCACGACATCATTTTACAACACTAGAAAGACGTTCTTCAATCGTCCGAAAAATCTGAAAACAAAAACTATTAATTTCAAAAAAATTAACTAATATCCGGATCATTTAAAATGATCGATTTTGCAGATTTTTAAAATTTTAAAAATTGTATCTCTTTCCATTCCTTTGAAGTCAACGGACTTTTCGCAAATATCTTGAAATATATTTCCTATTTAGATGATTTTTATTTTTATATCCGTACATGTAAACTAGTAATTAGATACCAGAAAGTGTTAGGTTGAACATATTTAAGATTTCAACTTTGGGCTACACTTATTAAAAAACTCAGTTTATTGAGAACGATTAATAGCACCTAAAAAGGTTTCCATGCTAAGCATTGTGATAAAAGATTTTATTTTGATAAAGAAGTAAACTAAAGATTCTTCCGACAAGGAGAAGCATTTAATTTTAAATATTGAATTAAGGTTGATGCTACATCGCATGAGAGATTCTTGGAAATTATGATCAAAGTAAAGAAAATTTATCTTTAACTTCATGCAGGATTGAAAGATAGATATTTAAAAAAATTTCAAAATGTATAGTGCTATGATATAAATATTGATAAGAATTAATTAGTGAAAAACTGCATTTAAGTAAACAGACTTTCACTGAAGGCAAATCGCGACATATAGGGCAATGTTTTTTAAAAAAAATATATATGATAAAACTCCATACGACTTCTTTTTAATAAGATTAAGAAGCTTTAGAAATATTAAAAATTAATTTAAAAGATTTACTTTACAGTTATTTCAGTTTTGTTTCAAAGAAAATAATTCAAGAATAATTTGAAATTATTATATAAAATAATTTTATTATTCATTATATTTTTATCAAAATATTAGACATTTTTTATATTACGTTGAATAATAAAATAAAAATAAAACTTAATATATCAGCAAACATAAATTAATATTTTTTTTCCAAAACGTTTCAAACAGTAAGGTCTCGGTACAAATAATGCAATTTCTATTTAAAAAAAACATTTTATTTACATAATACATTTGTAATATTAAATGTAGTGGGACGTTTCTAAAATGAGCGATTAGATGTTCATTATTAGAAATACTTGGTATTAATTCAGTATAAAAAATCTTGGATTACTTAATGTGAAGTGTTTTTTGGGATCGATATTTTGATTTAATGCAGAATACTCATTTATTGTTTTCGAAAGTTTACATTTATTTTTTCAATGGATGATCTATTAGGTTGACCTATATATATATATATATATATATATATATGGGAGTATAAAAATCAATTTCATTCTCAAAATAATCATTGGCAGCTATAAATTTTCGTTTGAAAAAAATGATGTTTGCTCTATCATTCCATTCTTTAAAAGGTGCGAAAGCATCTTACAAAGATCAAATTTGACACCTAACCAAAAGTTATTCTTTGGGATGAAACCTCTGACTTCATACAATCCACTCCATTTCAACCTTTGCATCATACCAAATTCAATCAGAAATCTCATAGATGTTATTTTGCTGAAATGTCTGAATGGAATTTGTTGTGTTAAAAGGTTTTTGAATAATTTTTAAGAATTATTCAAATTAATTTTTAAATTAAAATGGTATTTCTTTCAAGAACCAAATATAATTAATTGTGTCTGGTAATTGAATACTTAACTTCAAGTCGACATAAATACTTCTAGAATATTTCATAGACATGTTTCCGTATCAACATTATCTTCATTTAGAACTGAAATTAATGAGGATTCTTAATTCTTGCCTCTAAATTTCTATTTCAATAAAAGGATACTTCGTATTGCCAATATCAATTTTACCAATATCAATCCCTTACAATATTTTCCTCAAAACTTGGTTAAACCTATCTTATTTTTTCTATCAATTTATTATAAAGAGCTACATAAATTTTGGAGTGAAGTGGGTTGGAATTGTGAGTTCCTTTTAAGAAAAATATTAGGTTAATTAAGAACAGGTTAGGTTAATAAGACCAAATTAAGAACACCGATTTGGCTTTTCATCTTTTTATTTAAACAACAATTTTGATTGTCCTTAAGACAATCTTTGTCAAAGCTTTCGTCCGAGTGCATTCTAAGCTAAATTGATTAATGAATTAATTCTTATTATTTTTAGCAAACAGAGAAATAAATATTTTATTAAAATATTTACTCAAAACTTATTGGATAAAAATTAAAATGATTATTAATTATTTAAAAAATATTAATTTGATTTATTTATTAAAAATTATAAAAATTAAATAACTTATTTAAAATTTTACCATTATTTTAATTTAAAATAAATTTAAACATTACATGTTAAAAAATAATAAGAATTAAAATATCAATCATCCATCTTGGTAGGAGAGACACATTTCCAAATCAACATACACATTCAAACACAAAACATCAAACATTCAAAATATTCCTCACATCCCCCACGATTTAAATGTCTTTAGTCACTCAACATTTCTAATAAAAATTCTTCCACCTTCAAGCTGTAACTCGTAACTTCTTTCATTATTTCTTTTCATCACTGTCGCGGGACCCATGTAATGGTCATCTTCTTTTGAGACATTTTCCTTTTTAATCAATACTTTGTCGCCGACTTCAAAATTCTTCTTATCTCTGTTTTCTGTTCAACTGCTTTCAAACTTTTGTTATCTTTGTAATTGTTTTTCCACCAATGTCTCAGTTTTCTTCAAAATACTATCTTGACCGGTGACATGCCTGTCGTAGCTTGTACAGTACTATTTAACATAATCTCGACTTCTGATAAGACTTCTGTCCAATCTTTATGATCTTTATCCTTCATTCTAATATTCGAAGCATCTCTGATCGTGCGAAACTGTCTTTCCACGATACAATTTGTATTATGATTTGTCGAATATAACACCTCAACTTAAATTTTTTTCACCATGATCTTGAAAAAACCCGATTCAATTGTTTTTCCTCTATCTACGTGGATTTCTTTTGGTGGTCCGAATTTCCATATCCATCTATCCAATTACGATTTTCTAAATGTTTTTTTCGTCTTGACTAGCTGCTGCATTCAGGTTTATATATCTTCAAAACTGGTCAATTATTTCAAATATATATTGACATCAATTTATATTTCTTTTGAATTTTCCACAAAAATCAATGTATATTTTTTGGAAAGGTTCACCCGGTATCAAATTTGTAGAACTGAAGTCAAAGCTTACTGATAATTCACCATATAATATGTGTTTAAATAATATGTGGGTGATGACACATTTTTAAAAAATACAATTTTAAATTTTGTAATTTAATTATAATAAATGACGGCTTTGTCATCGTTATTTCGACTTTTTTTATTTCGACTCCGCGCTCGCACCGACCACAACAGAGCCGGGAGATGGGACGGGAAGCCGTCACCAACTTGGTGAGAACTCAAAGTGTATCAATGCACCGACCGGTGACAATCGGGCTCCACCGGTTCATGGCATCCACCAAACAGGCCGATCAATTCTACCATCCGGCATCTTCCTGCACAAGTAAGAGATGCTGGCGCCGCCACTTGGTCCGGCAGCCGGCACTTCACACGAATTTCCTTAACTAATTTGATACTGTCTACTGCATTGTAAAAATGTATCTATAAAACTGTAAATCCGTAAAAGAATTTTCTTTTTATGACAAAAAAAGAAAATCTGAAGTTTTAGATATTTATTTTAATAAAAAACCATTAATAAGATTGACATTGTAACAACGAATAACAAATCTATAAAATTTATTTTTCAATAACAAATACTTTTAAATAGATATTATTTAAACAAATAATTATCTATATTTTTTTATGTTAAATATTTCATTTAATAAATAAATTTAACATGTAACAGACATAATAGTATTATTCAAAAATTATTTATTTTCATAAAACAACATACAACTAAGATAAAATATAAATTTGTCTCTTAATAGTGCCAATTAATTAATTTAATTAGGAATATTAAAATAATATGTCAATTAAATATGATGATTATATAATTATTTTAAAAAGATATTAATACTTTATTTATCTTTTGTCATTTAAAGGCTTTTTTTCTTATAAAGAAAATTTCTTTTGACGTAAGTTAAATATTTTTATTTTTAATCAAATAATACTTGTATTTACTAAATAGTTTAACGTTAATTAAATAATTAAAATTAAATTTAAAAAATTTTTTTAATTTTAATTTTTTTATTGTTTATTCTTTTTTTATTGATTGAAAGTCTCAATATTTTTTAAATTAATTATTTTTCAATTTTAATGAAATTTAATTTTGAATATTTTTATTATGATCTACTTTTGATGTATCATAATTCTTGTATTTTTTTCCTAAACCTTAAAAACATTATAATACAGTTAAATGTAAACTAATTTTTTAATAAAATATGAAGATTATTTTAAAAAAAATTTGTGAATTTTTTTTGATAACGAAAAAAATATTTATTGACATTTTTTATTATTTAAAATGATAACATTTTATTAAAATTTATCTTAATGTGTTTTAATAATTCATTTTTAATTATAATTAAATATTAAATAAAATTAATTTTTACAGAAATTTATTATGATTTCAGATTTTTATGATTCTAATTCTATAAATTTATCAGATGATGAAAGTTTACAAGAAAAAGTGATCGCCTTCGAATGCTTAAATGATGCAAAAGTAACAATTCCTATAAAAAAATTCTTTCCATAATTTTCTTTAACAATTTCCTTCAGAAAATTCTGAATCCGGAATTCACAATCAAAACAAATGTTGCATTTAATCCAGATAAAATTTTGTTGAAAAATTTTCCTTTACCACATTATGTATTATCTTTTGGAGTAAATCATTACATTCAAATCAGATCAAAATTAAATAACGATTGGTGGATCGGATCAATTTTAACAAAAAATTCTACGATGGGATTCATACCAAGTCCAAGTCTTTTGGAAAGTTTTGAGAATGAGAAAAGTACTTCTCTCGAAGATAATCAAGATGGAACACCAATACAAACTTCATGTGAATCTAAAGGATCGAGTTCACCATCGACCAGACACAAGTGATTATTTTTTGTTTTCTTTAGAATAATAAATTATTATAAATTATTTTTCAGTTATACATTATTTTCGAAAAAAGAGAATAAACCCAAAGGTATTAAATAAACTGTTTATTTATTGTGCATGTTACATAATTATAATGATTAATTGCTTATATAAACAAATTCCTTTTGAGTAATATTAAAAATATTACTTAAATATTATTTTAAATTGGGATCTCCATAAAATGTATAAAACATATAATACTCGAATCTCTCTTGATTCACCAGGACATTATTTTACAGCTACCCTAAAGAGAATTTTTGTTATAAGGGGTTTAAGCCAAGGTAACATAAAGGGGACGTAATTAATAAAAAATTTTAAAATATTACTATATAATAAAAAAATTAAAGGCATTAATATTTTGAGGGATATAATTTTAAGGCATATATATATATAATCTTTTTGTTTATTTTGTTAAATATTTTGTTGTTATAAAATCTGACACACTTATATTATTATTAAATTGCTAAAGTGGAAACTCGAATAAAATACGACACAGTAAAATAAACAAAATTTTTATTATGTAATATTATTTTTTTTGGGAAAATCTTTGGAGAATTTTTCCGACGATTTGTGGAAAGACAAAATTTTATTAATCAACGTTAAATTTCATTTTTGATTCATTGTTAAAATATTTTATAAACAAAAAAAAACTTTTTGAAATTTTTATAAATCTTAAAAATATCGCAAAATATGTATTTTATAAGCGATGCAAAACCGCCATAAACATAAATATAATTTAATTGAATACATATATTTTTAAATCAAATATTTAGAGGTTCTAAAATTTTATCGTGATGATAAAATATGTAAAAATATAAACATTGTATTTCAAGAAAAAAGTCTTAGAAAAAATTATAAGCATTTTAAACAATAATATATACACTTATTAACCATTTCAAGACTACTTTTTTCTACGAACATCAGAAAGAGGAATAATAAGTTATTGAACGCAGGAACAATCTGTTGATAACATGTGCGACTGGAGATGTCTAGTGTGACGGCAGCATGATCGAAATAGTAAAATGCGGAATGGGCTGAATAAATCCCCTGGTAAACACATTTGAAAAGTTCAGTTTTGTGTTGAAATCTGTTTGCATTAAATGCCCCTGTCGGCCTGAAACAGTTAACATAACAAATTCCAAGATTTCACAAAAAAAGTATTTATTACTCCTATTTATCACAATTTTTAGTTCTTCAAACACATAATTAAGTCTGTGATTTTCAATAGTCTAAATGATTTTTTCCATGAATTTCATCAATCAAATCCAATATTTTGTTCATCTTATCAGGAATATTACCTTGGAAGTATTTTTCAAGTTTTCATGCATACGCATAGGCTTTGAATCCTGTTATTACCAGTATCTTCATCAACCTCTTTAACAGAATTATAATTTGTTTCTTCATTTTGAGAACTTTCATTTTCATACTTTTCTACTAGAGGACACAAGAGGCGTTCGTCATATTTCGGATTAATTTCGAAACGTGGAAAATCATCACATTCAGCATTCACTTCTTTAACATACGCATTTTCGAAATACTTGGTAAAACAATTAGAAATAGTTGCAGGTTTTACATTATTCCATGGTTTCGAAATCCAAACTACAATTTGATATAGATCAACCTTTTTGCACCATATCTCTTGTGCAATGTTATTATCTAAATTAAAATTCATTGACAGACTCAAAAATTACTTATAATGGTCTTTAAAACTTTTTTATAATACTTTGGTCAAAAATTTGAATAAGAGTATTTAAAGAGTAAATAAGATTTTAAGAGTAAGTATTTGGTAAAAAATAGAATAATTCATAATAACTCAATTCAAAGTCTTTTGAGTAAATAAGTGCGTTATCTAACAATAATAAAATTGTCCGATCCTCTGCTTTTATTACACCGTTTAAATATTTAAACAATCTTGAAAAATTGTAAACATCATCCATGATTTTCTATTCCAACGATAATAAATCGGTAATCTTTCTATATAAATAATTTAATAAAATGAGGTTTATTCAACTTGTCTTTCACTCTATATCGCCTTTGGCTCTGCTTGATCATGCAATGTCTTAATGAATATTTTACTTGTTTATAATTAAATTATTTTTCTTTCATTTTTTCCCTAACATGTCTGCTACCCAGAGTATAGTAATTCGATCTTTGGAAAACTTACCACTTGGTTTTTTCTCAGTAGAAATCGCTTATGTTCTGTTTAATGAACATTTCGAGAACAGTCCAGTTTCTTCACAATTATAAACTTTTCTATCTACATATTATTTTAAACTTTCCATATACAATTACTTAAAATTAAAAACATTCCTTTCATCTACTGTTTTAGATTCTCCAATAAGTCTTTTTGATGATATTAGGTTGGTCGAAAAATAATGGCGGTTTTGGGACACAAACTTCAAAGACGTGCAAATTCAGAAACAAAAGTTTATTAATCAAAGTATGAACCGTTGGCATCAATACATTTTTGCC
>MQRK01236609.1:947-11272 GCA_001938485.1 Girardia tigrina | reverse complement strand
TGACATTAATCAATAGAAAATCGATCAACTCGTTCATCTTACCATGATCAACAATTTTCATTGAGTTAATTTCATTCAAAACGCTCAACAAAAAACTATTTCTTTCCTTCATTTTTATATTTCGATTTAAATTCGTTCCAATTTTATTAAATGAATGATTATCATATAAATAAATATATAGTATTTTACAATATAAATATATAGAAATAATTTTATAATTATTGGACGGATTTAAATTGTTTTTTATAAATTTTTGCAATTCATTGAATTTCTCTTTAACGCCTGATTCTTTTTGGCCGATCTTGGTAGAATTAGAAATGGTTTTCGATTCTGCGTTAGAATCAGCAAGAAAATTCAAAAATTCGAAAAATTCGAAAAATTTATCCCATGACGTGTTTTTTGATTAAAAATCGTCTTAAAATCGGATGAATTTTCAAGACATTTTGCACAAAACAATTTGACGAAATTATTGTTTTCGACCGCAAAGTTTCTCGTGACTTCATTTAGTTCAGACGCGCACATTGTGCAAGAATTTTTCTCCAATTTTACCATTTTTATTGATTTTATACACATTACGCAACAATTATTTATCTTTTTTTCTCCCATATTTACACGGTAAAATTTTTCCCCTTGGACAAATAAATTGTTGCAAAAATCGCAGACAATCTCTGATTTTTCCCCGAATTTTTGAATATTTTTTCCCCAAATTTTAATCTCAGCGCAGTTGGTACAAAAATAATTTTCACCCACCGAAAAAAGGAGAGATTTTTCGGAATTTATGTCAATTTTACAACCGAAACAGTTATTAATTTTACCCCCCGATTTATTTACAATTTTCTTGATAACTGTTTCGTTGTTTGCGCATTGAAAACACAGGTGTTTCGTGGTTTTTTTGGAGAAAAATTCGATTTTAGTTTTAGAATTAGTCGGAGAAGCACAAATCTCACACATGGATTTGTTTTGATCACACAAGACACCGTTTTCATTATTTATTATCTCTTCACTCCTGCACCCGCCACCGATCGCACATCCAGCGCACACGAAATTGATCGAATTATCAACGGTAACTTTGAAAAATTTTCCATTGTCATAGATCAGTCTATTGCATAGGAGACACTCATGAACATTCTCGCTCTCCGGCAATTGATTGTTCACTTTTCGTACAAGTTGGTTGATTGCGGCACAGAAATCGCCGTTTTCGTTCATAAATAAAATCTAAATGGAATCTGTAACATTACCGTTTGTCAACAAAAAATTCATTAATTCATTCTTTTTACCGCAATCGATGAAGTTAATCGAGTCGATTTCATTAAGAATTTTCGCAATAAAGTTTTTTTCTCCATATTTTTATTTAAAATCGTTTCAATTTTATTAAAAGTGCCATTAAAACAGTCATATAAATAAATATAAATAATTTTGCAATATAAATAAATACAAATATCTTTCTCGAAACATTCAACACACATTTTGCACTGATTCCCCCAATCAATTCGATTATATTATCTTTATCAACTCTCTTCCGACAGACAGAACAATTTATTTCATTAATCATCCCCGTATTTTCGTTTCTTTCGATTTTCGATCTGTCCAAGTCGCCGCTTCGACATAGAGAGATGATATTCGCAGGATTTCTCTTTGTTGAGAATCATTTTGCATCAAGTTTAAACATATTTATCGATTCGCTATTCAAAACACTAGAAAATGTTTTAATTCTGAGCAAAATCGATTGGTGGGAATCGCACAGCATCTCTCCAATCACCGTCTGGGCGCAGCGTATCATCGCCTCTACCGCACAATTCTTCCACATCGTCACTCTCCATCGTCTCCGCGTTTTTAATTTGAAAAATCATTCGATTGATTCAACTAAAAATTTTACTGCTCGCATTAACTCCGATAAAATGACTCTCCGCAGTTGATCGTGACCATTGACGCGAGTGTGCTCATGCAATCCCGCCATAGACTGTGATACACGCTGTCGCAATGAAAGTCAATGTGCCCAGAATCGATTATTCTCGATTTACTCAGGTTCCCATCCGCACATTGCAACAAGTCTTGCGCTTCGAAATTTGTAGCTTGAAAATAAGAATTAATTAATAGAATTAGCGTGGGAAAATAAATGTAATCAGAGCGCTGCTGCTTCACCGAGTTCGACTTGTGGAGCATTCTCCCGATACTCCATGATCGATAATGAAATGTGGTGTGAATTGGGTGTGTATTGTTTCGATTGTGATGGCATAAATTATTAGATCAAATCAATTAATTATTTCAAATTAATTAATTAATTAAATCAAATTAATAATTAAATCAAAAAAGTCTAATAATAATAATCTAATTCCAAAACAAGCAATCGGGAGGGATCGTTTATTCGTCTAGTCAGTCCTGGGGGGTGAGTTTTATCCAGTCCATAGAGAGATGATATTCGCAGGATTTCTCTTTGTTGAGAATCATTTTGCATCAAGTTTAAACATATTTATCGATTCGCTATTCAAAACACTAGAAAATGTTTTAATTCTGAGCAAAATCGATTGGTGGGAATCATCGCCGCCTTCGACACATTCAACACACACGTTTTGCACTGATTCCCCCAATTAATTCAATTAAATCATCATTTTTTTTGAATAAGCAGAGCAATTTATTTGAAACATCGTCGAGTTTTCATTTATTTCCTCCATGTCGCCGCTCCGAGAATTCGCGCCATTTACGCAATCAATGCGCACCGCTTCTTCAACAATTCTCCAGAATTTGTGATCAAACGAATGGCTCCACTGCACATCTCGCACACTTTCTCCTTTAAATCATCGTCTCGGCGCAGCATTTCATCTACTCGATCACAAAACTCGTCCTCGTCGTCACTTTTCATCGTCTCTGCATTTTTTTTATATTGAACAGTTAATCGATTCATCAAATCAATAACTTTAGCACTTGACATTAATTCCGACACTCGGATTTTGAATGATAGATGACGAAAATTCTTTTCGTTTCACAGACATTTTTTATCGTTTCAATTTTATTATGACAAGTTCAAACAGACATCAAATAAATATATATAAATATTTTTTGTTTATAAATAGATTAATATATTTTTAAATTTTTTTTGATTTTTTGAGTTATTTTCACTGTCACAATGATCTATAAAAACTTTTCTTCCGACAAGTTTAAACATATTTATGGATTTGCTATTCTAAAAACTAGAAATTGTTTTAATTCTGAGCAAAATCGATTGGTGGGAATCATCGCCTCTTTCATCTACTAGGTCGTCATAAAACAAAGACAATTTTTGACAATCTTTCAAGCTATTGTTATTGCAGTAACTGACAAATCAACGCTCCAATTAGTGCTCACCTCTAACCTCAACGAGTTCAGAGTAATATCACATTTTTCATCGACTCCTGATTGTATAAATGTCTTCATTTGATCTGTGATTTTTGTGCACCTGTGTCCGCCTTTCGGTTTTTGTAAAATTCGATTTTCTTGTTTGTAAACATCAACGATTGATTGAATTGTAGTGCGTGGCAATCTGAATGTTAAGACGATTTCTTTAATGGATTTTCCTAACTGATAATTTTCAACTATTTGGTTTCTGACGTCATTTGAAATTTTATTTCTAACCATAAGCGTTTGTTGAAACAAAATTTTTATACGATTAAAAGATAATAACAAAATTGAAAAAATCAGTTATTTTGGTAGCAGAACTTGGTTGTGGTTAGAGTTGGGTATTTCCCGAGAAAAGCTCAATCTCGAGATATGTGATTTCCCGAAATGATGAAAATTTGAATTCTCGAGATTCGGAATTTCCCGAAAAGAATTCTCGGGAACTCTCGAGATATCGAGAAAATTCAAAAAAAACCTGTAAAATTCTTAAAATCAGTGTGAAAACTAAGAAATTTAAGAAAAATATGATTTTTATTTTTTATTTGAGTAAGAAATAGAAGTAAGAAACAAATATAATTCAAAACATTACTTATTATTACTAAAACAGAATATAGAATAACAAACTAAAAAAATTCAAAACATTACTTATTATATAGATTAACAAACAAAATAAACAAAAATAATTCAAAATAGTTCGAATATATAAAATAACAAACAAAAATAATTTAAAACATTACTGATTAAAAAAGGATTTTAAGAAACACATACTATTAATGGCGCGTCTGATAATCGCGTACGCTCTTTCGACACAAAATTTCCAGATGTAGAAAAATCGCGCTCATTTTGAGTCGAAGTTGGTTTAATTGTGTTAAATGCCGCAATCAATATTTGAATGTTTTGTTTTTTGTCCAGTTTTTTTATACATATTTAGTTCATTTTTAAATGACGAAAAAACTTGGTTTGCCGCATGTTGTACCATGTTTGCGTTTGGTTTTGAGCATTTCTGCACATATTTTTCAAGTTGTTTCGCATATCTTCTTAGTCGCTGTTGTTTACAATCACGGCATCATTATCAGAATCAGAAACTGCTTGGTCAACTGGAATGCTTGTAGTAAAAAGACGGACCAGGTACGCTTTGGCATCTTTAATTAATTCTGTTTTTGAACACGTAAGGAAGAATGCAGATTGCTCACTGTCACGAGAGTTGTTTACCGGATCGTTCAAATATTTAAAGGCAGATAAGAAAGGACTATATCTACGAACTGTTAGTTTTCTTTTTAGGTTGGATAGGAACTCGTTGCTCTATTCGGTGTGCTGATTCTCCAATTTTGTGAACACAAATTTAAAATTCAAAGTCAACAAAAAATCCATAAAAATAGAAATATAATAATAATAAAATGAATATAATCAATAATAAGAAATAATTAATAGTGCAAATAAAATGAATAAATTTCAAAAAAAATTAAAAAATATTTACTAAATTTCAAAAAAATTAAAAAATATTTACTAAATCAAAATAAAATTTTTGAAATGTAAAAATTAATAAATAAATTAAAATAAAAAATTGAAAAATATTAAAATAAAATTATTAAAATTCAAAAACATTCAAACAAATCAAAATAAATCTATAAAAATCGAAAAACTTCAAATCATACCGATTTGATGGTCACACTTGCATCCCGCACAACATTAAAATAGGATTTGTCGGATGTGGAGGAACTTAGAAAGTGTCAGGAATGTTTTATCTCAAATAACTCTATAGGAGTACGATCAGAACGACTTCCTAGTTTGTTCTGTTATTAAAATACAAGTTTTTCACCATTTGCTCGTTTTTTGCAGTTTGGATAAATCTAGTCAATAAATCTTTTTTCATGAGCTCTTAAAAATTAATCGAAAAATTGAGGGTTAAGAATATTTTCAAATAATGTGTGGTTTTTTCTTAATTTGATTTCAATATTTGCTGATTCTCAACGAATTGAATATTAACTTTGATTTTCATTATTTGACTTCCTAATCTAGTCGTGTGATAATTATTCAACACATCAGAAGAATTTCTCTGATAAGATGTTCAAACTATATAAGTAAAATTTTCTCAGGACTCTTGTGTCGACATGACCACAAGAGAAGAGTTTATTTAAGCTTACATTGAATAAGAATAAGCTTAAAAATTTTATAAATCTTTTTTTTGGGAATAACAAGTGACTAAAGCTGTGAAAACAACTAATGACTAAAGTTGTGATAAACAGACAAGAATCTGGATAGGTAAGGGACAGAATGCATTACGAGAACCCAACGAGTGACGCAATACTATATATACATTCGCTTAGTTTGTTTGTATGTTTGCAAGTTTGATATCCCAATACTCAAGTTGAAAGCCTGCCCCTCAAGCAATATTGGGAGGTCGACTACCTTATCGATCTCGCAAACGGCAGTCGTCATCTCAAACTTTCGACACGATTCAGCGAAATTCCCAGTCCCGTCGAATAACCGGACAGCGTCGTTGAACTTAATTTTGTTCATTTGCGCCGCTATAGCTTGATTTGAAGCCAACTGCTCAATATATTTAAATAAAACTCTTAATCGGAAAAACACCCTATTAAAACAAATGAATAACGCCACAACATCAAAAAAAGTAATTAAAATTTATTTATTTCAACACTTCAAATGTTTGATTAAAATTTGCCATTATTACCCAATAATACTTTAATAAATTATACTCCCTCTGTTCCGAAATAATGTTTACATATTACCATATAAATACATATTAAATGTAAACATTATTTCGGAAGAGGTAGTAATATAATTTTTAAATTATTCCATGTAAACTTAATTAACCTTTTAAATTCATATTATTAATATATTACAAGATAAAAAAAATTTCTAACCGCATCAAGTGACAACTGCATACGTGACGATCGGCGACTATATACTCGATACATAGAAATATAACTTATTGTCATGTAGAAATACATCATGGTCCAACATTCGTGTAAAGCCTTCCTATGATTATATTTTTTGTTTAATATTTGGTTCCCGTAATTGACTTCTAAGGCCTGTAGTTGGTTTTAAACCACATTTGCATATTTGTACCAGTTTTGAAAAACTGGCCCACTCCCATTTGCTGAAAATCCAATATTTATAGTAGTTTTATCGGAGTGCTTCTCATTAAGGTTAAAAATGTAAAATAATCATGAAAAGAAAAAAATAAAAAAATATTTATTTTATTAGTAGTGATAACAAAGTCTGATCACGGAACATGAAAGAGAAAAAACTTTATCGAAGTGTTAATACGGGTGATACTCATATTGCCCTGAAGACCGGTTAGTAGTAGCAGAGGAACACAGGGATCTTTTGCATATGATCTCGGAATCACTGCACTAGGTCCATTTAGAAATAAAAATTTTTTTCATCGATTTTTTATTATTTTTTTCATTTTATCGAGAAATATTTTTGCAATCTCAAAATATTAATTTCATTCATTCAAAACAATAAACTTTCAATTGAATTATATTTAAAATTTTTTCTAAATATTCACAAATAAATAAATTAGTTAACATAATCTTTCAATTCGTTCGAGACAAAATATTATTTAAAAACGTTTAAAACCAGCTCACAAAAAATTGAATTCAAAAAAATAAAAAGTTAATTGCATAATACTCAATATGCCATTTAAATGACTTGTAATCCGAAATTATTTCACTGTTTTGTATAATGAAAAACTATTAAACGGACGCGTTTTCTTTATGTTGTTTATAAATCAATTACCATTAAACACACAATCATTATTATTATCTTACTGTGGTACGTAGAGAGGTCCAGTACAGACGATTACGTATTCATTGCATCGCACTAAGGTGCGCGTATATTGCTCGAGTTGGTTCCACACGTCTCTATTAAATCCCTCACCTACCTGAGGTGTATATCTTTGAGTACAAATGTCTTCCTGTAGTCATCCAGATCGGTCTTGTAATTAGCGGCGGCTGCAATGTGTCCACGGTCGTACCCACTTTTAAATGCTTTTCGAAACTCAGTTTATTTATGATGTTCTGCGTATTAAAATCTAGTGGTTTGTATTATGTAAAAAATTATCTTCGGCATATATGCATGAAGGTAGATATTGTTGATAAAAGAAATTAAGATTGGAGTCTGGTCTCAGTCGTTTCTGTAAAAATAGAGATTTGGATGTCGACAAATCCGAATTTTTACTATGCAATAAAAATTATATCCAAAAATAAAATAAATAATATCAAAAAAGAATATCTAACAATAAAACACTTAATTAAAAGAATAAAATAAATCACATAGATATTAAGTTAATAATTTTAACAGTCATAAATTTCCAACGTCCAGAATCACGGTAAGTAAGTAGCATATTATAATTTCGTTAATCATTGTAATTGATTTCTTTATTGATTTTTTTACAGCAAATTAATTATTATTTTCTCCAATAATTGAAAGAACTTTGCTGTCTTCAATGAATACAAATAACTTGAAATTTTTTTCTACAATGATTGTTGTTGGTACATCTCCAGATTTCGTAATATAGAACCTTTCAGAGATCTGATTAACAATTTCGGAACATTTCTCTATTAATAAAATCACTTCATTAAAAAAAACGAAATGTCTTCTGCAAATTCTCTTCCATATATCGATGTAGTTGAAATAAAACGGATTCGAATACATTTGTGGGAATTGTTAGGGAAAAGATAATCAACAATATTTATAATTTTACAAATTTGATGTAAGAGTCTTTTGAACATATGTAAAATGCAAAAACACAAATTTAGCGTAAGAAATTCCAACAGGAATTGGCCAGAAATGCTTATGTACATCTATCACTTAGATAAACCAAGATACTGTATAAAAACAAAAGAAAGTAAACCACATCCATATACAAAGCATACGAAAGTAGTGTTTCACAGTTTCTATAAACAAATTAAAGAACAATATCAGAGTTATATTTATTTAACTATATGAAGGAAAATGTAATTGCTATATTAAAATTTAAAATTTCAAGATTGTGACAATGCTGATAGTAATTGAGGATGCCATAATTGGATTATTGAGACATCCACTGCAGCAAACCTCCTCTTCTTCCTCATGGCCGTTGATTTGATCTGAAATGTGATGAAAATAAAAAATAGAAAATAAAAGTAAAAATAAAATATTAAATAAAATGCAAAGACTCACGAAAATAACGATCTCCTCAAATGAACTGTAACTCATGAAATATCGGCGATTCACCAACGTCGTTGCGTATGGCTGGCGCATTACGTCAATTAACAATTGAAGCCATTCTATAATCACAGCTCGTTTCATATTTCGTTTCGGTTCCATCTTGTAGTAGACGATTTCCATTAACGCCATCAAAATATTGTCGCCCTGCTCCTGCAAAAAATAAAACAATCAATATATAAATTATAATTATTATTACAGTGTCCTCGAATGGACCTGTCAGGGCGAATATTTGCCGGAGCTCCTGCACCTCCTTCACCCCCATATCGAGCAAATTGTGGATTTTTAATATAATGAATTCTTCACCATGTTGTAGAGCCAATGCGCTCGGTGAATCCTAAAATACAAATATTTAGAAAAAAATATAATATTTTATTTATTTAAAAAATTAAAATAAATAATTATTTATTTATTTTATTATTTAAAAATAATGGATGGTGTTGCAATGGGATCTCCATTAGCACCAACATTAGCCTTTTATCTTTTTATCTTTTGAAATGTATCACACAAAAATCCTCTCACAAATTACACTTCATACAGTTTACTAACCAATGACAAACAAGCTCACTTGTAATTACATGACCCGACACACACACAAACTACATTATTCATTTCAAACACATCAAATACAAACAATGATATTGGGGATCCAGATCACAACGGCCTTCAAATAGCAAAGCTGGATCAAACATTCGTTGTAATCTCAATGACAATACTTGCATGAGATTACAAATAATAATAAGTCATTAAATCATTCGGTGTTTTGTGCTTCTCTTTCGTATTCGCCGATGGCGCGCAGGAGATTCGTTGACGTAATGTAGATCTGTGGCCACAGGACATCCATACTTGAATCAAAATCAAACTAAAATTGGAAAGGATCGTATCGCCCCAACCTTTTGTCCCGCAGTGTCCTGAGCGCCTCGATGCCCAGGACGGCCTTAAACTCCTCGATGAACTTCTCCCGATTGTCAGCGCACTGGAACAAATCGTGAAGGGCGCCCAGCAGCATCATGGTCATATCTTTGCCTAAGTCCCAGGAAGGCATCGGCTTGATCTTGCAGAACACTCCGTTATTGATTAAGTAGAGCTGGTGCGCGGTCACCGGGTAGCTGGCTATTTTGCAGATGATCCATGTGGCCCTCTTTATGTAATGATGTAATCGATGACTTGGTGCCGAATGTCGCTGGCGTAAGCCAGCCCCAGCACAGCTTGATGCGACACTTCTGGTCGGTGCAGACGCTCAACAAGTCGCGAACGGCGAGCAGCAGCAAGACGACCTGGTTGAGCGGGTAGGAGTCGCTCTTGTGCCAGCAGATGTTCACCAGGAGCCGGCACACCTCGCGGACAGTTTGTCAGTTTGAAATTCTGCCAATTAAAAAGTTGATAAATAATTAATTAATATATATATATATATATAACCGCCCTTAAAAATTTTATCGATAATGAATCGTAGTAAAATAATAAAAATTTTAAATATTGTGAATTATTTTTTGTATATAAATTGTAAGGACTAAATAAAGGACTTTTAATTAATGATGCGCCCAGCATCATCATGGTCATATCTTTGCCTAAGTCCCAGGACAGCATCGGCCTGATCTTGTAGAACACTCCGTTATTGATTAAGTAGAGCTGGTGCGCGGTCACCGGGTAGCTGGCTATTTTGCAGATGATCCATGTGGCCCTCTTTATGTAATGATGTAATCGATGACTTGGTGCCG
>MQRK01236608.1:0-14484 GCA_001938485.1 Girardia tigrina | reverse complement strand
CGTAAGAGTAGCTTCTGCCATGTCTACCAGCAAAAATAAAATTATGTAATTATAACACACAAAAAGATATGGTGTCTATATTACGTGTTCTCAAATAGCTGCCGCACCCTGTAAGTATTAACTTCGTGTTATTTCGTATCATGTATATGTTGGTTAATTTGTTGAGTTCAGTTTTAATATTTTCGAAGGTGTTGTTTAATTAGTGATTCCATTGTATTATGCTAATTTTATTTTTGTTTTTGTTAGTTCGTTCAATGGAGATAAAAGTTGGAGATAATACACGTTTTTCTTAACAAAATTAAATTTTACATTTGAAATCAACAGTGACAAAACAATTTTTTTTGTTAGACAGAGATTTGGGTCACCAATAAACAATACAATTTTAAATATAGTCGAATACAACTGCATTATACATTTAACAAAGAATTTGAAGAAAAGTTTTAAAGATGCAGCAGCAATGAGCAAATTTTTGACTGCTGCATATAAATATTAAGAGTCTGTTTTTAATAAGTAGATTATCAATTTTAAGTAGATTATCAATTACGTTCACGTTAACACACCGAAAAATAAAACGTCAAAAAATTATGCCATAATAAAAAAACGTCGAATTAGATTTATTAACAATAAATAAAACCAGCCAATTCCAAAATAAATGTTTCTGGATTTCTATTTGCTCGGTCTATTAAAAAAGCTCACGATCTTTCTTCGAATTTTACTTCATAATTTTAATAATTCATATTTTTAATAATAATTCATATTTTTATTTATATTTTTATATACCTAAAATCACTTAGGGTAAGTAGAATCTACTTATCTAACTATTCAAGAAAAGCATTTTTAATGTTCTTTGTAAAATTGTAATTATAAACTGTGAATAAAAAATAAATATTTTTAAAATAATATCACGTTTTATTTTCTTTTTAATCGAAAATATATCAATCACCTAGATGCATCAACATAAATATAATAAAATAAAATACCATATGAATTCAAAAATTTTAAAATTAAAATATCATTGTTTTGAGACAAAATGTAATCTAAAAACACTTAAAATTAAATAAATAGTCTTATTATAATTTTAATTTTTTGAAAGTGTATTTTAGTTGAAATGAAAATGTACGTTACAGTGTTAATTAAAAGGTAATAGTGTTAATATGAAAATGGAAAATAAAATGGAAATTTAATAAAAGATGAAATTATGCATCATGATTATGAGGAATTCTGAATTCGTACCCAGTAAATTCGTATAGAGTAAATTCATTTTCATTTTCGGTGATCAAAAAAATAATTTAAGTATATTTAGAAATTTTATTAACTTATTTATTCATTTATTCACTTAAGCATTATTTAATAACATTAATTAATTTAATGTTTTATTAAATTTTTTTTGACGTTTTTTTCGATGTTTTTTTCGACGTTTTAACGTGGTAACGTTGATAATTGATGCTACCACGTTAAAACGTCGATAAAAAACAACAATACAAAAAATTCTATTTTTAAATAAAATATATTTAAATTCTATTTTTTTAATAAAAAATTTTTTCATTCTATTTTTTAAATAAACACTTTTAAAAATTCTATATTTTATAATGTCCCATAACAAAAACAATAAACTGGGTAAAATCTTAGATGTAGACCGAAAAGTATTTTAAAGAAATTAAAGTTTGAGTAAGTCATAGTTTATGTGAAAGTTTAATAAATTTATACAAAAGTAGAAATTTAATTTTAAAGAAAATTAAATTAATGGATTTTGGAGAAATGATTAAATTAAGGATAAATTTTTTTAAATATGCATGTAATTTTCATTAATAAATTTTTATGTGAAATATGAATTCTAATCTTGAATCAAACATCATCGAAGATAAAATCAATGTCAATAACAGTTATTAAATGCCTTTTGAGCTGTTGACAAATGAAACGGTCCACATGCTTTTTGAACAAAAAATATTTTGCTTGATTAAAAAATGGGGTTTAAAATATAATTTAGTGTCAAATATTTATAAAAAAATGTTGATTTATTAACTTCAATCTAAACCATAAACTTAACCCTTACACTTACTATAAACCTAACTGATCCAACATTTTTCTAACTAAATGGTTTTTATACTAATTTTTTACAATATTGTTTTATACCAGAATTCTTAAATAAAAAATGTTTGGGCCATAATGAGACAATAATATTTTTAAATAAATATAAAAAATGTAGTATAAAATCAATAATAAATAAAATCAAAAAATAAATTTTGAGTCAAAAAAATAAAATTTTAATTAAATATTTTTATCGTTAAATTACTTTTTTTTCTTAAAAAACGATTTAAATTTTACAATTGTTTATAATTAAAACTCCTTTTTGAAAAATCAACACATTCCTGATTCGAACTTATGGTAATAGTAATATTACTGAAAATTGAAAGAAATGTAAAAGTAGTTTTGAGATATATAATTTTAAGGTTCTGTGATCAAATTTTGAAAATTATTGGGAGAGAGTTACACATGAAGCTTTATTAATCAGTACCCACAATCCTAAAATAAATGTTCAACCGACAATCTCAACCAATTTATTAAAAAAATATTTAATTGAAAGCGATTGCATAATTTGATCACGCAATCATTTCTTCCATATATATACAATGTTTTGATCATTATTTGTTTTGTCTGATGATGACGGATGATCCGTCGAAATTAATCACATGTCTTAAAAATAAAAAATTTTCAAAATTTTGAATGGTATTTAAATGTATTCTCTAAGGATTCGCTATTATTTTTTAAATTTCTGATTTATTATTTTATTTTATTTCTAATAATAATATAAATAATCAATAAAAAACTATTTCTTTGTTTTTTTAAATCTGAATAAAATTATTTAATTGCAATATTTTTAAATTAATAAAATATTTTAATTAAAATTTTATTCGTCAATAATTTGAGAAATATTTTTATTACTTGAAATTGTGTTTGAATACTTTTTTCTAATTTTTTTTAAAAAATTAATTTTTATTCCTTTAATTCATTTTAAGATAGAAATGTTTATTATTGGTAAATATTGGATGAGAAAAAAAACTAGGACAATTTGTAAATATTTTCTTTATATTGTTTAAAATGAATAATATCATTAAAACAATGACGTTAAGAGAAAGATATTTAAAATATAAAACCGTTTCTATGACGAAATTTCTGCGACTGATGAAGATCTCAGTTGACTGCCTTCATTATTGGTAAAAGATACCGTAAGTCATTAAAATCTCCATCGTTTCTTTTAACAGAGACAGAACCTCTTATTCCTCAATTATTCTACAAACGAAAACTCTTCTCATTTATTTACCAAATAAACAATTTTCAAAATAGAGACTACTTTAGTTAATGACGGCTCAGATTTAATTAAAATTCATCAGTGAATCTCGGAATAAATTTATTAATTACATTTAATCTTAATGAAATTAATCGGTCATAATACTTTACAAAGGAAAATTAAAATGATTATTTTAATAATTATCTTTTCGTATTTTTAAATTCTAAAAAAATAATTTAAACACTAGAAATATAATTTTTTTAAGTTAACCAAATTAAAATCTTTTTAAAATTATTATATAGTTGCAGAGGGGGCATAGGTACGCGGTTGCTGCACTGCTGCGCCGGGTGGCGGTTTTGTGGGGAAAAAAATCTGGTCTCGCCGTGCTCAGCGTTGAAATTTAAATGAAACATAAACAATCATAAGACGCATAATGAATGAGGTTCCGATGTAATTGGTCAAAGATGTTTCAAATTAGAAGTGGTAAGATTCAACTTATAAATGAACGTTTATAACGTTCAGGAATTAAATCTATGATCGATTAAATATTTGGAGCACTCGTACATTTCTAAGAACCATCCATACACATCGAGGGGTAGTGAGTTTAGACTTTTGTTACGATGTGTGATGAGGGGGAGGGATTTCATGAAATATATCACCATGTTGAAATGATGCTCATACTTCAATCCCTCAGTCAGTTTGCTGTGTTCAAGTATTCTCAATTTGATATAATTTTGTTGTAGTTATAAACCTTTTATTTGATAATCACAAGAGAATTCGAATATACATGATTTAAAACATGCATTATTTTTAAAAAAAAATTAGATCTTTTTGACGTTATTTTGGAAAGGGTTTAATTTTTTGTGACGCATTTCTCTCGAGAGAGAGGGGTGAAAATTGGCCAAACTCGTGTTTCGTCATTTAGACACGGTCCTTAATAAGTCGTTTAATGTTAAAAAACGTATCTACCATGCTGGCCACAATATCACGGTTTTTGGAAAAAGTACTGTTTAGGTGAAAGACAGGTAAAGACAAGTAAAGACTCACATTTGATGTCAAAATTTCTGCATAAAATAGTAGGTATACAACAATAAACAAAAATTCTAACCTTTAACATGCTAATATTTTGTATGGCAACCTTTGGCAGCAATCACAGCCGCCAAACGATTTGGCATGGAATTCAGCAATGCTAGACAATATTCAGATGTGATTTCGCTGATCAGTGATTTTTTTCTTTCAAATCGTTCCTGGATGTCAGTCGCAAAGCAGATACTTTCTTTTTGAAGGCAGCCTCTATAGGATTCAGGTCAGGTGAACTGCCAGGCTAGTAGCCAAGTACCTCCATTTGTTCTAGCCATTCACGCACGTACTTTGCATTATGTGGTGGAGCATCAAATGTTTAAATTTATCACATTGAAATCTTTGCATAGCTACCAACAACTTCTTTTGTAACTATTAAGAACACCAATTTAACCTTTCATATTTTTATTTAAACAACAATTTTGATTGTCCTCAAGACAATCTTTGTCAAAGCTTTCGTACGATTGCATTCTAAACTAAATTGATTAATGAATTAATTCTTATTATTTTTTTAGCAAGTGGAGAAATAAATATTTTATTAAAATATTTACTCAAAACTTATTAGATAATAATTAAAATGATTATTAATTATTTAAAAAAATATTAATTTTATTTTTATTCAAACACAAAACATCAAACATTCAAAATATTCCTCACAGTAACAATCCAAGATATACTTGCGCAGTCATTGTTAGCAGACAAACATGGCTGTGCAGAAAAAACCATAATATTATGGCCAACATTGTATGAATAATTGAATATTTTTGTGTTTTCTTAATTATACTCGTGTAAAAATTTATAATATTTTTTTTAATTTGTTGCACTTTAATTTTAAAATTTGTGATTTATATAATAAATAAATATTAATTTTAAATAATTATGAAAAAAAACTCTTAGAAATTAACCCTTTCCTGACTATTGATGTCATATGGAATCATGTTTCATTTTAATATTTTATAGGCATCTATGGAAAAAATATGAATAAAATTTTTATCCTGATGAATAAGGAATATTTTTCTTTTAAAGAAAAATTATTTTAACACGTATTTTGTCAACCGTCCTTTTATTTTTATCATTTGAAAGTTGCAGAAAGTGATTTAAGGATTTTTAATTCAGCCAGGAAAGGGTTAAAAAAAACTATTTTCAAATAGGTGAAATAATAAATACTTACAACAAATACTTTAAAAAATATGCATTTCTTTTATTTGTGTAAAAATAAATTCAAAATTAATTAAAATTTAAATTCAAACAAAAAATATATTAAATTATTAGTAAATGTTATCTTTTCAATATATAAATATAAAAAGCAAATTATTAATTTGGAAAAATATAGAAATAGGCGATTTTATTTATTATTTTTCATTAAGAGTTGACGAATTTTTCACAGAAATTTTCTATTTGAATTATTTTTTTTCTATAAAAATAGGAATTAGAGTTTACAAATATTTTACAAAAGACGTCCATTTATATTTAATTTATATTTCCTTGATATAAATATAGCAAACCGTTTAGGAATTTTAATTATAATCTAAGGGTTTATTTGATTCAAATTTATTCTATTCTAATAATTAAACAGATTAACAAGTAATTGTTACAAAGTGATTGATAATTTTTCCTATCATAAAGGTTTTTGAAAATAATTTTAAATAAGAAAATTAAATAAAGCTTAATAAATACAAAATAAAACAATAAAAAAAACAGAAGCTTTCTTTGAAAAATTACAAAATAATAATTAATAGGCCTAAATCTCGAGTTTAGTGTGATTTTGAGCATGGAAGACATTTGCACCTTTGACCACCTGCTAATTTATTCTAAGAAAATAGTTGTTGGCAGTGACTGTCAAACTGAACCACATTCCTTTTGACTAATACTATAACAAGGTAATAAATGTTTTCTTAAAATTTTTCTTGTTTTTATGTTGATTTTATATGTAACGTTATACATTTGTAAAATTCAGGATTATTTAAACTTTCACAGTCGCCTTGGTAGCAGTCGACTTAAAATCATTTTTAAGGGTCAAGAAAAACAAATGATCATACTCGTCATGATCATCAAACTCATAAATGATTCAACCAGTTTATATTAAGTTATGTATAATTCGATTTCGTACTTAATTATCCTTATTTATCAGGATACTTTTCATTGTTTTTATCAGTTTATTTATTTTAAATCCTCACTGTAGTGATTCTACATTTCAATTAATATATATATATATATATATATATATATATATATATATATTAATATATTATATAAAAAATTAAATTATTGATTAATTAAAATAAAATCAATCCAATTAAATTCTAATAATTCTCTTTGGAGACGACGTGTTGTTTACCCGAAATACAACTTTGGAGACCCTCAGATTCGGATCGCATTATAGACGTATTGGATGAAATTGGTTCGCATAACGGGACACAATCCATCAGAACTCGTCTAATTCAAAGAGGAAATTCTAATTTATCTTGACATTTCTGTAGTCGGAATTCATAGTGATAACATCCAGTTATACCATAACAATCAATGAATCTTTAGTCTACCTCCCAAATATCATATACCTAGGTTTATTATGATTATTTTGAACTGTCATACCGCTAATTCGAATTTTTATGTGTAACTTTTATCTAGAATTTGATTTAATTAATCAGTCTTTCATTTCCTGTAACAAGTGAGTATGTTTTGTTTAAAGCATGACAATGTCATTTTTATGTATGTTGTTACCTCTACCACTATTCAAACACATAATATGTCGACCATAGGTCGAAATAATTGATTACTACCGTCCAAATCAAGTATGTAAGTATCCCGTACCAGTCAATGTCAGCGGATTTTGTCGCATCGAGAAAATCAACAGATTGATTCCCATAACATTAGCTGCGACGCATCCAACCGGAGCATTAATCATTTATCGGATTTTCTGGTTTAATCGGTACTGGAAATTCGTCTCACATAGCACTTTTGCCGACGAATTTCCATCAAACTGCCGTCTTACTGTCCAGATATTTCACATTCGGACATGTTCCGGTCGATGGTGCGTGGCTTGGCGGCTGATAAATTTACTTCTAACATAGAATTTCAAATTTTGATTAATTCGTGGCTTATGTCTAAGCACGAAGCGTTGTTTTTGATGGAGTATCCATCTCGTACTCGAATAATGGGAAATGTTTTAGCAAACGATTGAAAATATTTTTAATAATGTATTTTTATATTTAAATTAAAAATAAATAAATCGTTTACTCAAACGAATCTTTTTTTTGTCTCTCTAAAACTACAAATTAATTTCATCACCTAATAATAATTGAAAATCCGAAACATTTGAAATAAATAAATAAAGTTGTAAATTATATTGCTAAGAAAGAAAGTCTAATAAATCCAAAGTTTTTGAATTTCAAAGGCACGAAGAACAAAAACAAAAGATCATTCAAATTTCCAGTTTCAGACGACTTTTACCACTGTAATTCCATCAGAGTCATTCATTGTCAAAAAATCACAGAATCCCTGCAGAAATTATTGTAATATCAGAAGTTGGTGACATTTCTTTCTATTTGATCTGTTTGGAATTTACCGTACTCATCTGCTAAGCTCAAAGATTTCATTTTTAGTCGTTTTCTTCTGAGATGTTATTACTCCATTCTTCTGTATTGTTTGCTTGATTCAGTTAAATAAATTAATGATTTCGTTTTTAAAATAAATTAATGTTATCGTTATTGAAGAAGATCATAATTCCGAATGACAAAATCCAGAATGGTAGAAATACTGAATGGTCATAATCCCGAAAATCCCCAATGTTAAATGTTATTCTTTGATATCAATCATATAATTGAATATATCATTCAATACAAATAAAAAACAGATTAAATCCTCGAATAACAATCCTCTAATAAGTGCTAATTATTTTCCAACATGAGTCCAAATTTAAAATTACAAAAGGTTAAAGATACAAGATTAAACCCCTTTATACTTGACATCTCGAAACATTTTTCTTAAAAATAACAATACAAACGATTAAAATATTGAAAAATTAATGAAAGAAATTACCATAAAATAATGAAACTAAATCAATGATAGCTTGACGACTTTCACGATCATTAATAACCGTTTAAAGTCTTTCTATTTTTCTTTTAAAACATTACTTTACTTAAAGGTTTTCTGAAAATTTCTCCTCTATATATAAACCAAGATTTATATTCAAAATATTTTCATCCAAAATACTTTATGGATTTGTGTTAACGATTTTGTTGTGTGTCTTTCGTCCTAAAGAAAACGAAGACGTCATGAGCGACCTTGTGAAAATGAACAGCAAGATGGTCTAAAATCTTGAGGATAGTGACTTTGTGGAATTATTGCAAAGTTATTGAATTGCACTTACTAATGAAGAGTTGATGGAACTTGAATTAAGGGAAGAAGAGAAAGTTTGTGAAGAAGAAGAGGAAACAAAAACCGAGAAACGATTTGAGATGAAGAAAATTGTGGAACTCTTCAGACTGATTGACGAAGGACTAAGCAGTTTAGAAGCTCAAGATTCCACGATGGGAAGATTGTAGAAGGTATTTCAAGGTTTTCATTGTGCCATTTCATGTTATTTACAACGAGAAGAAAAAGCCGCAGTTCAAACCTCACTTGAAAATTTCTTTTTCCGAAATCAGTATCGACAATAACAGATGATGAGAACGGTCAAAAGTGACGGAGTCTTGATGTAAAATGTACTTACATGTATCAATCACTCTAAAGATACATTGTAAATGTACATATACATGTATTAAATGAGTTGTAAATATTGATATACACGTGTATATAATATTTAATATACGAGGGGTGTCACAAAAGTTTACGGACTGAAAGAATATGGCGTGGTCACGTGTGTGCGTGAATGTAACGCGCGGTGTGTGTACGATGACATGATGGGGGAACCAACCAATTGTAATTGAGGTGAACTCTCATTGGCTGCCCGTCAGCATGTGTATGATATACGAATGTATTAATTTGTCATTTTTCTCTCTTGTAGTTAGTATGGAAGAGGCAGTGAAATCTCAACGAGCAATCATCTATTTTCTTTGGAAGGAAGACACCCCCACAGCAGATACTGTGCACCGTTTACACCAAGTCTTTATGATGCCGCTATGGGAAGAACGGCTGTCTTTAAGTAAGTGCAACGATTCCAGGCAGGGCGTCAATCATTGGAGGATGATGAACGCAGTGGGCGACCAACAACGTCTGAATGTCAAAAAATGTGAAAGTTATCGAGGAAGTCATTCTTGGCGACAGATGTCTCACTATCCGTGAGATAGCAGTTATTACAGGCGTTTCTAAAAGTCAGGTGCACCACATCATGTCAGAGGAGCTGCAAATGAGAAAGCTGACTGTCAGGTCGGTGCCGCGCCTCCTCAACAACGACCAGAAGGCTAATCGAAAGCCTTCTTGTCAAGAACTGGTTCATGATCTTGGTAAGGCGTTCTGGTCATGGATTGTGACGGTGGACGAAACGTGGCTTTCGTTTTATCTTCCTGAAACCAAGGAGCAGTCCCCTAAATGGTGCCGCCCAGGTAACAGACGCTTTTTAAAGTCAAAGACCGTCCCTTCAGCAAGGAAGGTAATGGTTACAGTCTTTTGGGATTGTGATGGGATAATTCACATTAATTACCTGCCAAAGGGGGTCATCATTAACAGCGCATACTACACGAACCAGCTCGACAAAGATCTGCCAAAGCTCTCAAGAACAAACGGTAGGGAAAGTTGTCATCCATCCCATTATTTCAACAGGAAAACGCACGTCTCCATACAGCGAAGTTGACTGTCAGTACCGTGCAACGATTGAGCTAGACACTTTTGCCTCACCCCCATATTCACCAGACCTCGCGCCGAGTGATTATCACCTTTTATCAGCATTGAAGAAACGCCTTCGAGGACATCATTTCGCGAATTTGGATTAAATGAAAACAGCAGTCAGTGCGTGAATTGCGGAGACAATGCGTATTTTCTTCGATAATGGTATTAGGAAGTTGACACAGAGATAGGAAAAGTGTGTGAAACTGAATGGTGATTATATTGAAAATTTCGATAGCGATTCTGTTGAGGATTGATCAATTTTGTTAACTGGAATAAACTTTTTGAATTTGCTGTCACTCATCAGTCCACGAACTTTTGGGACACCCCTCGTATGTACAATAAGTCCCCAACAAATGCGGGTTTTAAACTTACGCGGACGATCTAGGAATGGATTAAACACGTAAGTTGAGGACTTACTGTACAAGATAAGCACTTCCCTGAAAGTTGAAAATTTGAATAGATTTTATTTCTGTTATTAAGAGAAAATTTTATAAAAAATTTCAAACTCAAATCTATATGGATATTATGGAAGATTATCTTTAAGAAATTAAAAAAAAACGTTAAAGAAAAATGAGAAAAAAGAAAAAGATTTTAAAAAATTATTCCGGAGAGAAGTGAAACAAAAATTATTAATTTTTATTTTATTTCATAAAACATGTTATTATATTCTATTATATTCTATTATTATATTTTATTTGTTCTTATAATTACGGATATATTTTGTTTATTTTCGTTATTCCTACAATATCATCCCAATTTAATGACAAAATCCATTAGCCACGAATTCAGTTCTTTTGAAGTCATTTTTATCGAAAATATCGACAAAGTAAAATAATTAAAAAAATTTTAAACTATTTTATCATAAATAATTTACGTAATTTAAAAGATAATTTTCCAAATAATATTTTGGAACATGATTTTTGAGATTAAACTTTATTTCTTCGAACCGCTCTCTCAAAAAAGAATTAAAAAGTTCTCTCCTTTCTCTTTATTATTTTATATATTTTTATCAATTGGTAATGAAATAATTGTACTGTTTATGAGGTGATTTTTGATTTTTGATTAGACATCCCTTACATTTATATTATGGGTACCAATATTAGCTTGATAGCGCTGACTTCCACTACAATTGCAGATATCCTACTTCAAATTCATTGAATGACTCCAGGAGTTCATTAAACATTGTAAATATAAATTCTTCTGTATTATCTATGTGGTTAGATATATCATTTATGATGCCTTGGTATGAACATTCTTCTTCTTTCAGTGTAAGAACTGTTTCTGGAGGTTCTACATCTTCATCCTTAGTGATTGTATTATGCTTTAGCTTACATATTCCATAGATTGAGCTTAACAAATTGTAAGACCCTTTGTCAAAAATAATTCATATCAAATATAAAATTGCTATTATTTGTACCTTTTTTGGCGCATTTTAGTGAACATTATCTAGAAATTTTGTTTTTGGTATTTAAGAGAAATCTACTTGCAGAATATGTACTACTACAACATAGGTCGGGAAGTGGTTCATATTTATTTATATTGTTTTAGTTATTTTAGTTATTTTAGCAGGTGTATCAAAGGGATACTTGAAATCTATAAGATATAAAAAGTTTCAACTAGGGATTCTAGGGTGAAAGATCTTCCGCTCTGACGATTTGACCACCGTTATTGGTGATGATAATCGATATTTCTTCTTTGTCCAATGAAATGTTACCGAGTTTAAATGACAGTTGGCAAAACAAAAGATTCGATATTTCTTCAGTCTCGTTATTAGGGATATTTGAACCTTTAGTATAAAATTACCAGGTGAATACAGAGATTCAAAATCGGCATGTATGATATAGTCTATATATTAAGTTATTTGCTTTGCAAGAAATAATCTTAAGGTTTTTTATCTCATTTTTCCATTCTTTTCATTAGATTACTTTCTATATGTATCCATGGAATTTAGAAACCTGTTTTTGAAAGCTTTTTACTCAATCGAGTTTCTTCAAACTTTGCACACTCACTCAATCTCGATGACAATAAATGATTATGTGAAAATATGATCGAAAAAAACTTTTTAAGATCCAAAAATGGGAAAAAACGGAAAATTCGGAGTTTCCGAACAATATTAATTGCAAGATATCTACTTATAAATTATAATAATAATAATATAATTACATAATTAATATAAGTAATTTATATTAATTTTCTACGTATTTTTTAATTAAAATTTTTAAAATTTTAAAAATTTGGTTGGCAAAGTAGAGTTCTGCCTGCATAAAGAATGGATATAAAATTTAATTTTTTAATTTACTAATTTTTTGACCCGTCAAAGATTTATTATTACCATAGAATGGGAAACTATGGTAACAGATTTATACTGGCGTTCCTAACTATAAATTGTTTACTGACTCTGATAAAAAAGAATAAAATAAAATATATTTTGATCCTTGTAATTTTTTTAAAAATAATAATTTATACAAAAATGTGATTATTTTTATTAAATAAAAAAAGAGACAAATAAATACAAAATATTAATTCCACAAAATTATTTTTAATTTTTATACACAAATTCAGATACCATTTCTAACCTAAAAAATATTTCTAAAAAAATATGCAATAAATGTTTTTTTCGAAAATATATTTGATATTTTTGTCTTGTTTGTACAATAATTATTATTTCTTTTAATTATCAAAGACAATTTTCGGTTTTGTTTCAGTTTCAGTAAGTCTGGAAAGTTATTTAGTTAGATTTATTTCTACATATTTTGACAATTATTCACGAATTTTTCTTTCTTTCGTAATTAAATTATGCACTTTTCAGTTTTTTTCTTGTTATTTTCACTGTAGAAAATTTCTATTTAAATTAGTCGACATTTCGATATAATATTACAAAATTTATAAATAAGTAAAATTATCAATTGGCAGTTTTTGTAATATTTTTTTATTTCTCTTCCATTTTTTATCACAGCCCTTACCTCCTGTTAAAAATTCAAAACAGAAAAAAACATTAATGTATTATTGAATTTATAATACATATACTTTTGCTTATAAATCGCTGTTTCAAATCATATTTAGAGTAACTAAAGAATGAGACAATAGATAAATTAATTTATAGGGTTATCTCATAAGTTTTGTCGCACATATATATCTATGTTAACTGCAGATATCCTTGCATCACATAAATAATGCTTATATATTTGCAATCCCTAATAAAATGTGAATTAGATAAAATAGTATTTGTGATCTATTTATGTCCAATAATTTTTATTTTCTGTTCTAAATGAATTTTTGTTTTAATAAAATAATAGCACTTTCGTAAATTTCGCACATTTTCATCATTCTAATGGATTTTAATCGCTCTGATATTCGTAAATTAATTTACTATTGCTGGAAAAGGTATTTAACACCATCACAGATGACTGACGAAATTAACACGGCCGTTGGAGTTGGAACAATCTCAAAGAGAACATGTGAAAGGTGGATTTCCAATTTTCGTGAAAACAATTTTAACACAGACGATCAAGTCCTCGAAGAGCGGCCCTCTCTTGACATAGACGAGAAGATAATCGAGTTTCTGACTGAAGACAAGCGTGCAACAACGAGGAACATTGCAGAGGGAATTGATCAGGATAAAACCACGGTGTGTCGGCACTTGAATGCAATGGGATACCGATACTTGGAAAATTGCTGGGTGCCACACGCTCTGACGCAACAGAACAAGGATAATCGTAAAAAATATTTGTCAACAGCTATTGAATAGTTATCACCGGAATGATTTCCTGCCCAGAATCATGACTTGCGATGAGATATTGGTGTACTGAGACAACAACAGATGCAACAGCGACAAGAAAGACTGACAAACCGAAAGAATCTCGCCTCCGTCTTTGGGGTCAGTAAATGACTGCTCTTGTTAGATGTCTTACCTCCAGATGCTACAATCAATGCGGATGTCTACTATACTCAGCTGGATCGTCTCATTATTGCCGTTGAGCAGAAGCGCAGACGGTTGCTCCATTGAGGAAACCATAATGTTCATTATCACCACGATAATGCTCGTCCGCTAATCAAGGACAAGCTGAATTCGCTTAAATTCACCGTACTACCACATCCACCATACTCTACCGATTTGTCACCACTTGACTACCATCTATTCTCTCCAATGATCATGAGCATTGATTATTGGTAATGGTAGTAATATTGCTGGATAAATGAAAATTTGTAGATCTGATGCGAAAACAATTAATTTTAAATTATTGTTTAGTAATTTTAAAAATTATTGGGAAAGTCTCTTGTGAGGCATT
>MQRK01236605.1:28186-42021 GCA_001938485.1 Girardia tigrina | reverse complement strand
TGAAATCAACAGATAACATTTTAAATTTAAAAATTATTTCTCAATCATTTAAAGTTGAGAATATGTTTTGCAATAAATCACATACTCCTTTAGGATTGTGTTCGGACATTGTTTATAAATACACATATAATGGGTGCAATGCCACATACATCGGAGAGACTGCCCGTCATCTCTGCAAACGAGTCCAAGAACACAGTCAAAAAGGGGGAAAGAGTAATATTGCTGAGCATATAAAAACGTGTAAATGTAATATGAGCATAAATGATTTTAAGATTTTGTGCAAGCATTTTAAAAATTATTGGGAGAGAGTGTCATGTGAAGCATTGTTGATAAGATCATGTGATTCTAAAATCAATGTTCAAACAGCACTCTCAACTAATTTGTTAAGAGTTTTCGATTAGACTTACGTAAGTGATTGCATAATCATTAATTTCATATATAACAGCAATAAAAAAGAACATAATCAGTGATCTGATGATGACGGTTAAACCGTCGAAATATATTATCCTAAAATATATTTTTAAATGGCGTTTATTTGTTTATAATAAAAAATTGCCATCTTTTTTCAAGTTTATTTAGACGATTCTCATTTAAATTTTAATTACTATCACATTTAGAGTCATTACAATTCTAAAATGATCTTTCACCGTTCGACATCGTTCTTATTGGTTTTATTTGTATTTTTAATCATGATAGTAGGGGGGGAAATGAGCATTCTCCCCACAAACCCCCCGGTGGGGGTATCACCCGTTACCATGGCAACGGTTTCGGTTACCATAGCAACGGTCGCGATTACCATAGCAACGGTTCCGGTTACCATAGTAACGGTTCCGGCTCACTTGGAAACCCTTATGATTGGTTCCCGGTATCCTAGCCTATGCAGCAGCGGTCGCGATTACCCAAAAGGCTTCTGATTGGTCAGTAATCTCCTAGCAACGGTCGTGATCCCCATAGCAACGGTTCCGAACACCCTAGCAACGGTTCCGATCACCTTAGCCTAGGCAGCAACAGTTCCGATCACTCTAACAACGGTAACCAAGGTCTTAGTCACCAAAATTTAGAGAAAACGACAAGACGAATGGAAAATTGGGAGAGACAGAGAAAAGAACAAATCAAAATTTCGAGGATGGACAGATAGTCTTTGTAAAACAAGATCCTACAAAACAGAGTAATAAAATTTATAATTATTTTTCAAATAAATCTCAAACACAATTGAGTATGAAAGCGAATTTAGTTTACCAATATAAATGTCACAAGTGTGAATCCTTGTACATTGGAGAGACAAATCGTCACCTCCGTACTAGAATTGCAGAACATACCCAATCAAGTAGAAAAAGATCAATTTTGGACCACATAGTGAAATGTCATGGAACTCAAAGGAGGGTATTTGATAATGATTTTCGGGTTTTGATTAGTAACTTTTATCACAATTATGAAAGTACAATTGCTGATGCACTGTTGATAAATTTTGCAAACCTAGTTTAAATGTGCAAATTGATTCGTCCAATAATATTAGAGTATTTTGACGTTACACATTGTGATGTAATAGTCGTCTTCCTGTATACACAATAACTTTTTTACTGTAATACAGAACTGAAGATGCCACAAAAGTTGCAAAACATGTATTCTAATAAAAATTTTAAATTGAAATGATGTTATTTTAGTCTAAGGACAATTAAGTTTTAAATTTTTAATAAAATTTAAATTAAATGCATTTTTAATAATTTAATAACATTTTATTATTTTGGGTTTTATTAAGAAATGGTTAAAATTATTATTTTTAATTAATATTTTTAGTAGTTAAATATTTTCAAAAATGACTTAGAAAAATCGTTCGAATAATCATGATTAAAAAGAGAAATAAGAAAACCAATTAGAAGGATGACAAACGATGAAAGACCTTCTGAGAGTTGTATTGACTCTAAATGTGATTGTAATAAAAATTAAAATGAGACTTGTCTAAATGTTCTTAATAGTAAGTTATTTATTTATATCGGTTTAAAATTTATAGAACAAATTGTTTCTCAAAAAAATAAGTTTGTTTAAATATTAGATTTAAACATTTTTTGTGTTGTATAAAGTTTGGATGTCTGAAGTAACTCTTAATAATAATTCCGAGGATGTTCCAAGAGCCTCTAATAGGTTACATTGTAAAAACAGAATTTATTCTATTTCAAAGGATTATTTTTCTGCTTTACAAACGGGGTTTTGATTTACACTATGAAAGAGTTCTTATAATCATTATTGATAAGACACTTCCCGTTATTACTTAATATTCAAAATTGGCAAAGTAACGCCGTCTCATTTATAAAAATCTTTAAACAAAATAAATAAAAAAATTTGCCATTTATACTTAAATTGGATATTGCAATAAAATCCTAAAAATTTTAATACTAAAAATTTTTTACTGAGAAAATCTAGCATTAATTAACATTATTATCTTACACTTTAAATTATAATTTTTGACGATAGAAAATGAAGTTCCAAAAGATGTACAACAATTAATTTTTCAAAAAACTTTAATAAATTAATTTTATATATATATATATACATATAATTATACATATACGTGGTGCGCTCAATAAGTAGTGAGCCTAACGTAGAAATAATATTCTGATTCCAATGATTTTTTTTCATAACAAGCAAGTTATTAAGGTAATATTTGTGATATTTTTTTAATCTATTATTTGTGTTTAGATTAGAGAGCGCATAAATTCGAAAATGTCATTGGGAAACGTCCAATATCGAAGCGTTATTCGCTTCTTGTTAATGAAAGGGAAAAGCCGGGAAGAAATATTCATGGAGCTTAGTTCTGTTTATGGTGAAAAGAGTCCATCCATATCTACTGTCAAACGATGGTTCAACCATTTTCGAGATGGTCGAACGTCTGTTTTTGATGAAGAAAAGTCAGGTAGGCCACGGGAAATTGGCGAAGAAATAGCGAAAAAAATTAAGAAAATCGTGCAGTGTGAGCGACGAATCACTACCAGAGAACTGACAATGCGATTAAATGTCAGCACAGATACCATACAATCACTGCATGCGGAAACAGGAATTAGAAAATTGTGTTCACGCTTCGTGTCACGGTTTTTAACAGCAGGAATGAAAGATCGGCGATTGATGTGCAACCAGGAAAACTTAAACATCTATGAACGTATTGGAGACCGCGTCTTACAGAATATTATGACAATGGATGAAACACCATTTGCCCTTTATGTCCCAGAATCAAGACGTGAGTCTCAAGAGTGGAAGCTACCAAGGGAAGGGTGTTCGAAGCAGATGCGATCATCAACCTCTCACAAAAAAGCTCTCATGCTCACCACTTTTTGGGATGCAAATGGAATGATCCTTGCTGATTTGCGGAAGCTGGTGTTCGTATCAGCTATGAATACTATTCCCGGCTTGTGCTACAGGCCAGAAAGCTGAGAAGGAAGAGCAGAGTTTGTGAGTTAAATTATTTGCACGACAATGCACCCATCCACACAAGTGGGCTGTCAATGTCATCAATTGAGGGTTGTGGCCTCACCCTGCTCTCACACCCTCCATACAGCCCGGATCTGGCGCCATCCGATTATCATCTCTTCAACCACCTCAAACGAGCTCTCAAGGGTCAACATTTTGCTACGAAAGACGACTTGAAGGATGCAGTCTCAAATTTCTTGGCTCTACAACCACCGAAATTCTTCGAAAAAGCCTTTCTGGACCTTGTTGTGCGCTGGAAAAAATGTTTGGTGGGAATGGAGATTTCTTTGAGAAATGATACCTTTATAACTTGCTTGTTATGAAAAATAAATTTTACTGGAATCGGATTATTATTTTTATGTTAGGCTCACTACTTATTGAGCGCACCACGTATGAATATAATTTTGAAAAATAAATTAAAATATTAGTATTTTATAAATAAATCGTTTTAGTGTTTTTAATTATTGATATCCCATAAAAATTCTAACAAATATTCTGTTTGATACTGACTATCTTTTGATTTTGGTTTTGAATGTTTTTAAATCTATTGTATCCTTGGAAGAACCACTTGATGAGGTTCTGTTAAGAATGAAGCATGGGAATTGTCATACAATTAATGTTTACTCAAAAGATGTTCTTTTGTTTTTAACTATACAAAAACAATTTATATTGATGAAGAGTAAATTTTATTTTTTTAACTCTAAATCATTTAAAAATACCTGAAAATTGTCTGTATTATTTTATTTATCTTTAAAAAGAATGTTATAACAGTAATTAAAACAAATATTTTACAGATCAAAATTACTTTAACATTTTAAGCATTTAAGATATAATTTTAAATTAATTTTCAGAAATGCAAATTTAATTTGAAACACGTCTTCAAAAACAATTCTTAGAAATATAACTTTTATTATTATTCAAAAATACGATTTATCATTTATTATTACTTTTACTGTTAAAATTATACTTTATATTTTCAAAAAGGTAGTTTTAATTTTTATATGTTTTTCGGTTCTTTGTGACAAAATTTCTTGGTCGTCTATTAATTTATTATAAAAACAAACCCAAAACATTTAACCTCATTCTTCTTATTCAATTATATATGTGATATTTGGATTAGTACCTTCTTATTCTTGTTGTAGAAGGGTCCCTATATTCTTGGTATTCAAATATATTTTCAGTTAAGTAATGAAAGTTTATTAAATGTTATTTAAGTATGTTATATTAATAAACCTTAATGAGATGTGAATTTGAGTTTCAATAAATTTATTTTTCTATACAAATTGGTCGTATTATTTGATATTAATTTTTTAAAAATTTTTTTAACTTATATTTTTTAAATATTTTTTATAAATCTTGGTATTAGTAAAATAAAATAAAATAGAAAAATCACAAAATTTTTATTGAAAAATGTGGAATATCATTCAGTAGAAGATATCCTTGATTCTCGCGAGACGAGAGATTAGAATCGAGTTGTCGATCCGACCAAAGAGATCAAGATATCTCCCCGAGATTCATGAGTTCCCCATTCTCTTCGAGTCATTTCCATGCGAAGACGTTTCTCCAATTTCTCGATTTCGAATCGAACATTCAATCGTCCAGTCAAAAGTGGGGTCACATCGTCATTACTTCTTTTCAGATCTCTCAATTGATTCGCTCGTTTACGAATTACTTTCACTTGTCTCAAAATTATTCGATCTTGTAAGAAACTCGTCAAAGGTAAATCGTTTTTGTCTTGCGCACTTTTCAATAGGTGAACAGTCATCTGAAATAAATATTTATTAGAATAACCATGGAATATTATTTTCATTATCGTTATTAAATTGAAAATAGAATGAAAGTAACTTGATGTATTTCTTTCTCTAAAGTTAGGAGAGTTTGTATAATATCAACAGGTTTCGATTTTTCAAATGTCTCTACCGGTTTGATGTCTTGCCATGTAATTCTTTGTCCGCGAGATATTTGAAATCGAATAATCTCTTCGACATATCTCGATTCAATTTGACGAATCAATTCAAACAGTCTTGCAAAAGAAGGTAGATTGATCTCATCGGACAACCATCTCATTTGAGCTTGAAGATACCCTTGATTGAGATGTTGCAATCGATTGATCAATCGACTAACTTCCATCTCAACCTCAGGAGATTCTAGAGTTCTCATTAAAGACATTTTAGAAAGTTATTTTAAGGTGATTTTCATTTCTATTCGACACTTTAAATACTTATTTTTCTGTTGACGACGTGTTTTGATATTTGATAATATTTGAACTTTGAAATGAAAATAGTTTTAATCTTTTATCAAACAATCGTTACACGTTGTAAATCTGTTATAATGTATTTGTTATGTTTATAATATGATAAATTATTTCTTTTGATAGATTAACGTATTTATATAATTATATCATTTGAATATAATATATAAAGTTTGTCATCATTTAACAGCTCGTGGTAGAGAATTGTATAAACGTCATCATTACAGATGGCTCATGTTAATTTCATTTAGAGTTCAATATAATCGAGGAAGAAGAAGTCTTGCGAAATTTTAAAGTAACATCCTTCTATTTCGATTATAGATGTATAAAAATTGATTTACTCGATGTTTGTAGAAGGAAATTGTTAGACTAAATGTCTTCATGTCATCTTCTCGTAAAATCAATAATCATATTGTGTAAAATTTATGGATACTTTTACGATTCGAAGTCACGCGCTTTAAGATGAAAGTTAAATAAATATTAAATATGTAAATTGTACGTGATATAATACATCCTATCTATTTAATTAAATCAAAACATTCAATAGAAGTTATATATTCATTCTTTTTTCTCATATGGCATTTCTCAACTTTTTCGGTTGCAAATTAAAGTTACTGGGTCTCTTTCACAAGTGACCTCCTCAAGCAATTCTCTAACACAAATGGTCATTTGGAGAACGTTATCGCATGTCATTGGAATATGGCTGTCAACATACATCTGAAAACACGTTTATACAACAACGTTTTTCTCCCTCCATCAACGAATTGAATACGTGTACTTTTGTCTAGTCACCATAAACATGATAATACGAATTATGACTCTTTACAAGAGTCTTTATCGCGTTAGACCATGACAGCGGTTGTTGGAACTATGAGTTCATGACCAAGTTCGACTCGAGAGTCTGTGACCACTCGTAATGAAGTATTAGAATATCGTCGTAATAAATGGGTTTCAGCAAGTAACTTTTCGATTTACTCTGAGTGACAACCGATATTAAACTTAATGCATTAGTTAATTGTTCGCTTGACCCCCCTCAAGCAACCAATCAATTCCCCACCATGGCAATGAAGCCAATATCCCAATTATTCACACCCAAAGACCTACTGCTATTCATTACGGTTTATTATTGCTTTGTCAGAGCAAACCATATGGAAAGCAGCTTACCTGATCAAAGTCAAGCAACTAATCAACCAATGAGCATGGCACATTTTGAGGCTTACTGTATCAACATGTACCTCATCGGAAATGCCAACATCAAGAAAAAGTTTTATCGTTTATGGCTTTTATTTTAAAAATAAACAATTATTTTTTACAAACTTTTTAAAACTGCGATCCTTCGAATCTTCTAACAAAGTCTATCAAGATTTTTTATTCATATTTAAACTTCTATATTTTTTTTCATTAACATTAAACATACCATAATGGTTCAAATGACCCATTTTGAACTTAAGCATTGAAAATGCACGTATCATCTTATTGCTTTTGCACATTTGACTTCATGACTTTTTCTAACTAATTATTCTACAGTTATGAAACTATTTTGTTTTGTTTTTTGTTTTGTTTATTTTGCGTAATTATTGTCGTATACCGTTACCTACCACAACGGGTCATTTGATCCGAAGAGCAAATTTTTATTTTATGATCTGCAACGATGGTTCCGAAAATTTTCTGATGGAGATGAAAACCTTGAAGATGAAAAAGGTCGTGGTCGTCCAGTTGCTGTGAACAACGATAATTTGAGGACAATGGTGGAAACAGATCCCCGTAAAACAATCAGAGAACTTGCAGATGAGTTGGGCATTAGTCATTCAATAGTCCTGGATCATTTAAAACAACTTGGAAAAATCAAGAAACTTGATAAATGGGTTCCACATGATTTGAATGAAAATCAAAAGAACCGACGCTAGGAAATTTGTTCTACCGATCATCTTCGCAATAAAAATGATCCATTCCTTGATCGTATTGTTACCTGTGATGAGAAATGGATCCTGTATGATAACCGACGTCGATCTGCACAGTGGTTGGACAAAGAGGAAGTACTGAAACACTTTTGTTGCGGTCCAATATTGATTAAATTAGAGGTAGAAACACTTTACAAATAGCAACCATAAAACAGAAAAAAATAAGAAAAGAAGAAAAACATTATCATAAAATACATAAAAAACGTATCACAAATATAGTAGTTAGATCATTGATGGGTTCGGAAACCCATGTAAAGAGTTGAGAACCCCTAGGGAAGCTGTTGAGTCTAAAAGAAGAAATTAATTAAAAGTTCACCCGAAAAATGATGAAGTTATTTACCGAGCGATCCGTTGGAGATATGAGGTCAACCGACCCTCTAAGTGTAGCCCCGCATATAATAAGCCCCTGGGCGGAACTTATGAAGCGATGCCATTCTTCCAAGCAGAGATATAACCCTATAAAGAATTAGAAATTAATTAATGAGAACAAAGCTTAATTAAAAAACTTACCATGAGTCAGCCGTAATTCCAATAATAGAAATCAACTGACAATTCTCCTGAGTCATCGCTGACATGGCCGCATACAAATTCCAGAATTTTAGAGTGTGTAGCGACACACGGACACCAATTCCTATAATAGAATAAAAAAAATTTCAAAATATTTTTGAAACACACCTACCAGCTCGACCAACCAGCATCTCAGAAAATTCTAGACACTAGGCTGGCAGAACCTGGTTGGCCAAGAAAAGATAGCAAGACAATGTACCTAGAGTATAAAAAGAAGAGTATGATTCAGTTAAAGCGCAGCAACCATAACAAGACAAATCTCATTTAAGTCTTATTTTATACGATTTTGCTTCTACGCACGATTTCCATTCAACGACACGAGTTTCGAAAAGGAGAGACACAGCTAAGGGAGGAAAAGAATCCGCAAGAAGTAAACGATAACTCGCTTCGAAGATAAGATTCGACGCTAGGACGATTAATCGATACCGACGTGAACGAGCGATAGAAGGACCACATCTGTACGACAACAATTAAAGTCGATCGATGAACATTCCTCTGGAACCAAGTTTATTAAAGAGCCGAAAGCCTATTTATAAATGTAAATTTTGGGTTTCTTTATAATTTTAATATACGTGTTCTAAATGATTATATTTATTTATGCATTTTAGCTATTGTTATTAATAGTTGATTGACCAATTATAGAAATCTATTACCTTTTTCACACTTAGGAGTAGTTAGCACCCGTCGTTGCCGCCGCCGTCCTCCACTGTAAAAGTCCCGAATTGATTCGCAAACGCCAGAGCCGTTAGAGAGAGAGGGAGACGGCATGGTCCCGATAATCATCGACGTGATGTCGATATCCCTCGAAGCATTCTCCTGAGTCGATCGCGTTGAATCGATCCTCGACAGAATGGAGCTCCAAGTTCGCATAGACCGAACAGTATAACGACCGAGCTAGAGAAATTCTGTTCTATCAGAAATTGACAAATAAACATTACCGATATTCAATTCCATAACACGACCTTGAAATTTAAATAAACACGATAAAACAAATGAAATTTTCTTTTGATAATTAGAGTATTTGATAATTCATTTTTCATTTATTACTTCATTATTTACTATTGTATTATTTAATGTGACGAGATTAATTTCGTTTATATATTAAAATGAGATTTTTGTAAAAAGAAATTAAGGAATTGAGTTCTGAGATAATGACTTTATAGAGCGATAAGCAAAGTATCAACTAAACATATTGGTTATTAGTAAATAGATATAGGAATATTTGATGGTTATTACTAATGCGTACATTAGAATATTTAGAGTGATTTGGAGAGTAGATATGTCATTTATAATAAGCATGAACGAGTTTAACCACAATGATAAATAAATAGCTTGATAAAATTAGATAATTTTGACTTTTGAACGTATCACTGAGGACGAATTTCGTTAGTAAATGCGCTCCCAGCGAATCTGTTAGTTGAAGCTATGACTTCTATTGAGTATAAAACCCGTTTTATTTTGTTGGTAATTTTGCATTCATCGATATAATCATTGGTATTTGTTTTATGATAATTTGATAATTAGTATTGATAATTTATTAAAGTTCACTATAAATTGCTGAAATTATAAAATTGGAGGGAAGTTATAGGATTCGTGAGAACCGAGAGAAATCAGTTTATCTAAGTTTTATTCAACACAGATATTTTAACTGAAAGAGAGAATTGATGTTGACAAAATTCAAGTAGTTGCGGCTGATAAAAGTTGACGGGTGTAAACGTAGATTACAGGGGTGTGAACGACATAATGTTACATATGTTGATTATAAGGGACTGTCTGTCGACATACTAGCTATGGGAACCAAGTAGCGATATCTAGCAGCGACACCTGAGAACCTAAAATTATAATCATAGATAACCGCTTTAGCAGTGCCACAAGTCTCCTAATACTACACGTAGACACCTTAATGCCACAAAACACATCAAATTGTATTGGTCCCGCACGCATCATTAGGGCGTCTCGATTTTTACAACTTTTACTTTTCACAAATGAGAGGTGCTAAAACTTGCGAAATAGCTTGAGATTACCGAATTTGTTGCAATTATTGTAAGCTATGTCGAATTTGCTTGGTAAATGAGAAAGTAAAAAATGAGGATTGTGTGTTCTAAGAAGAAGATCCCTGTAAATGAGCTTTCTTTTTTTAAAGGACAGAGAGATAAGATAGGTTCTTTTGGACCACTCCAAATTGGCTTACCAGACCTACCAGAATACAATAGACTGGCCAAAAAGCAGATACGATAAGACGATAAGAGAAATAGCTTTGATATCTAAGCTGCGAAACTAATTAACCTGTTAACCCAGCAGGACGTATAAATACTTCAACCTAAACAATATCGGAACTGGTAGGATATATGAATACGTCCTTGAAGCAAATGTTGCGTCCTGGAACGGGCGGGACATTTATATTCGAACAACAAAGGTATTAGTCACCCATGAATGTCTCGACATGAATTTTAATACACGGGGAGAATCAGTATCCTTTTGCTATTGAGAGTGGTGGACGTGTTCTGAGTGAGCAGGGATTTTTAATTTTAAAGATTTTTAATAATTTTAATGATTTTTAATTAATTAAAGTATATGAAATGTTTGAAAAGCGTTCAAAAATTTAAGAATATTATGATTTATATTGCAACTAGTAACTAAACAGTCGTAAATAATTGAAAGACATATAAATGTCAGAAAATAGTCATGTATTATTTAATTAATTAATTGTTATTACTGCAAATGCTTCAAAAAAATTTTACGATTTCATTTGTTTTCGTCATCAGAAAAATCCAACAGTAGTCCACTATCACGTGTATATCCCATATGTCTCGATATCTCTCCTCCCTCATCTCCATATCCTGGTGGAACTTCTCTCCTTGTTCCTCACTGAAGTCTCCAAGTTTATAACTTATAGTAGTTCTTCATAATTGTCTGCTCTGTTACCACCAAAGACGTTCGTCACTACAATTTTATTTTTTTATATTCTTCCTAAAGTTCTGTTGAGTAAGCAGTATGAAAAGATGCATAACAGTTATCATGATAGCACATTTCAAACTTCTATTAAAACCAGTATTTGATTTGATAATACGTTAGTTCCCCTAAGAATAGCGTAATTATTCTTTTGATTGAAATATGAAAGATTACGTACCATTATGTATGGATGCTAAAAGTTCATTCGCTTTCTCGAACAGACTTAAGTAGTGCAAGTAAAACAATTTGAAAATTTAATTCTTTTATACTTAATAGGATAATAATTATCAGAGATATTTTATTACCTAAGAATTTTTAAAGAGTTCGATGAACCAAAAGTTATTACAGTTTTATCACACTAAAGCTGCATTGGGAGAGATCGTTATGTTCGTAAATGGCAATTATCTCTAAAACTAGAGTCAAATCTGAAAATTTCATTTTCGAATTCAGCATTCTCAAAGTACTCAAAAAGCGTTCAAACAACATTGACTTAAATATTTTTAGGTAGGTTTAATAAATGAATTATATATACTTATATGAAAATAAATCGTAAACTTGTTTCGAGGTTAATTGAATGTTACCAACAGCATTTTATAATGCGCGATACAGGTCTGTCCAGAAATTTTACCAGAAATTTCACCAATTTTTGTCACGCGATATTTTTGTCGGAGATATTTTGTCCACTATATTTTGTCCACTATATTTTGTCGTGTAATCATTTAATTTATAGAATGAAACGAATTTTTGTACAAATTTTAAAATTACTGAATTTCGAAAGAATAAAAATTACTGTTTCTGAATTCCCTTTTCAATTTTGTGAGTACAATTTTCTGTTTCATTAATTGTAATTAATTATCGAACGAATTTTTTTGTATCTGATTGAAAATTAACGAATTTATTTTAAAAATGATTACTAAAAAATTTGAATATTTTGAAAACTTATCAATGAATAAGCAACAGTACAGATAAATTGACTCTGTTATCAATTGTCAGTCTCTAGGGCAAACTGGAGACTGCATCAAATACTGGCAATCATCTGAGTCAGACAAATAGACACTTTGAAATTCCTTGTAGTAAAAGAGCTTTAGAAAAAACAATCTTATCTTCCTTTTTCAGTCTTCGATTTTAGCTTCAAAGAGCTTAATTGACTTCGAAATAAAAGGAAATAATTTGCTTGCTGAAGCTGTTTTCAATTGCCCTTTCCTAACTGAGGTTGTTTTCATTTTAAGCTACATAATTTTATAAGCTTCACAGTAATATTTGGAACTATGAATATCCTCCTGTTTAAACTTGTCACACTGGTGCTGCTGACTCTTCCCTTTTCTCTACCCTCATCACTTTTTGGCTGGACTAAGGATTATAGGAGAAGATGATATCTATAAACTTTTGTAAATTTTGAAAATGTGATAGAAAAAACTCTCTGATCGAATTGACAGGGCACTGGCGAAGCAAGCTTTGTTGAAACATAAAATAACCTCAAGGACAATACAAACTGCTGTTGGTTTGAATGCCATGAATGTGAATCTTAATACCATCAAACGATCATTAATAAGAAGTGGTTTATCTTCATACCGACCTCTAATATCACCTTCACTGTCTAAGCGCTAAAAATATGTACAATATAAATGGTGTAAAATGTATGAAAAGAGCGATGTTTGTCTTTGAAAGAAGGTAGAATAAATAATTGTTATATTACATAATAATTATTTTCATTAAAATTTAGGTTCTTTTTTCCGATGAATCTGCTTTTAATATATGTCCTCCACAAGCACAATATATAAGAAAAAGAAAAGGCCAACTAATTCAAAATGAATACACAAGGCAACATCGATCATTTATTAAACGAATTATGGTCTTAGGCTGCTTTTCAAAAGATGGAACAGGAGCCTGAGAAATAGTTGAAGGAACCATAAATTCAGAAAAGTACATAAATATCCTTCAAAAGAATCTGTTACCAATAATGAATGAATGTCATTCATTTTGGATTGATATTTTTCAGCAGGATAATGCTCCGTGTCATAAGTCCAAGTCTGTAACTTCATTTTTAGATAGTCAGAACATTACTGTCTTAAAATGGCCTCCATATAACCAAGATCTCTCTCCAATAGAGAATTTATGGGCTTTTGTCAAAAGAAAAGATCCCACTGCATATATAAATACCAAAGAAGAACTCATAAATACAATAAAAGATATATGGAGCAATGATCCGGATATTAAGGTTGCTTGTAATGGTCTCATCAAGGGTATGGCTCGACGAATTCAAGCGTGTATTGATGCAAAAGGAGAACCCATAAAATATTAATAACCGTTATTCGGTCTGTCTTTTTCTAATAAAATTTTATTAGGGTTTTCATTGTCTTGGTTTTGTTGGAAACGTGGGGGTCGACGTGAATTTCGATCTCCGTAGGTTTCAACAGAAAAGGAAGATTTACAATTCGGTTAATTGCGAACCTTCCTAAAGGAATGAGTTTATTAAAAGAATTTGAGTTTAAAACGTCAAATTAAATTCGAATACTATTTAATGACAACACGAGACAATGTTCTTTAATAAACTTTTATTTATATTTACAATAAATACAGATAGCAAAATTAATTGTGTTTTCCTAATGTGTAATGTCTGATTTTAGAAGTGGTCACAGTAC
>MQRK01236597.1:39894-61310 GCA_001938485.1 Girardia tigrina | reverse complement strand
TTTCATTAGATTCAAATAATTAATCAAATAACATATCAATCCCATCTGAGTAGGAGAGTCACAAATCTAAACAGCATAAAAACAACAAACTTACAACATTCCAAATTATCCCTCACAATTTCATTTGTAAATTAAATTAAATATTACCTTTGTTTACATAGATATATTTTGAAAAACATCTTTCCTTTAAATATATGCTGACTTCTCCAATGATCAAGTTAAGTTTTCTGGTGACATTCAAAGTCCTTGATCTTTTATGGATTCTTTCAGTCTTCTGCTGATTTAGGGATTCTATTGAAGTTCAGGAGGCGGTTTGGCCAACAACTTCTGACAAGCGGTTTTTCAAGTACTGAGTCAGTTTTTAAATCTACTTTAAACTAATTCAATCGTACAACATATTACAACATTCTTCTTTTGTATTTCTAATATAACACGAGTTCTTTTATCCTTATATTTTTTAAATCTAATTAGTATTTTTTATGTCCCCCATCTTGTTAATCCTCGCAACCGGGGGTCTAAAATAAATGTTAAACAAAAACCGCAATCAAAAATTCAATCGACAATTTTGTTTTAATAAACAAAATTTTGTCAATTTTTTGAATTCAATAATTTTTTTGAGGAAAAGAATTTTTTTCTTTTTTATTTTTCATACACAAAAACACGTAAAAATTACATTAAGATATATTGAATATAAAACTCATTTTAAAGACATAACATCAATTGTTACATAAAAATAAACTTCTTTAATATTTTTTTTCTTTTTTTTAGATATCCTACCCACAATATCTGAACCCGACAGTTTAATTGGATGTGGAGGATTTGGTAAAGTATACAAAACCAAATATTCTGAAATAAATTTTCAATTTGCAATAAAAGAGATCGAAATAAGAGGATCACAAGAAATAGAAGATAAAGATGCAACGTGTATTGAACAAGATATAAACGAATATAAACGTTTCCTGAATCATTACAGTATTGTCGAACACTTTGGAGCATTAAAAGCGTCGAATAATCTTTATTTATTCCTTGAATATTTACCTGGAGTAAGTTTGGATTACTGTTTTAACTTCAAGGCGCCCAGTAGAAAACTAAAGTATTTTATGAAACCAAAGTGTATTTAATTAAACACGTGATAAAGTCAAACAATTATATTTACATAAATAAGCTTGCTGTTCAGATATGTTTAAAATGCCCTCTGTCATTGTTGCAACACTTTCGATGGCATTGAATCCAGAAAACTCTGACCTTGAGAATTTGTTTGTCTTTATCACGTGTTTAGTTAAATACATTTTGGTTTCATAAAATCCTTTGGTTTTTTACTGGGTACCCTGTATTATGTTTTATGTTTAATGAGCCATTTTATTTCCTTGGAGTACACTAATATAGTTTAAAATAAATATATTTCATCCCTGACTAACCTATTCACTAAATTTTTTTGAGGTGCTGTGTAAAGGCCCACTATTTTCAAGTCATTTTAAATCTCACCATCAGGTCAACTTTTATTCTACATTTGTGTAAATAAGGAAATAAATATATTTGTTAGGAACTACAGAACTGAATGGAAAATTTTTGAAGAAAGTAAAAATATAGAAATATAAAATTTTTAAAATCGAAAATTAAAGGTCATTGAAATTTTTTATTAAAGATAGGTGGAATTTAGAATCAGAAAAAGAGATAAAATATTCGATAAGAATTTTTCTGAAACTAAATTTCACAAAAATAAATTAAAATTAAATATCAATATTATAAATTTTTCTGGTTCGATAAAAATTACAAAAAATTATTTGCCAAAAAATAATAATAATTGTTAATAATTGTTATTATTTTAATATTTGATGGAAAAGGAAAAAAAATGAATTTTTGTGTTTCAAAAAAAATTTTTTATGGAGGATTTGTTTTCTCTCCCGGGTGATGGGCCTCTTTCATCCAAGGCCTTTGCCATGAACTCGGATCATCTGATATCCGGATTAATCCCCGAACATTGCAAACTGGATTATGATATAGAAATATTTTTACGAGTTTTAATATATATTTCAAAATAGAGTGAGTACCAGAAAGCTTAAAGGAGACGTTGGTATTGGCGTTGCCTTTGCAGGAGTTAAATCCAGTGTAAGAGAAAATAAGACCGATAGAAAAAGGATATGGGAGTAGATTTTGGTAGGCTTTACAAAATAAAAAAATATCGAATGGAAGTACTCAGAGAAGCGGGAGATGTCCGAAGAACAGCGGAGACGACTGCAGAATGTTTCGCCAAAACTATGAAAATGACCGAGATGATAATACAGGTTTTAGTAAATAGCAAAAGAGGTGGATAAATACTTATTAATAAATAGAAATAACAATGAGGAAACAAAAAAAAACAAAAATGAGTGATGATAAAGAAAAGGAATATATCAAGACAATTATCAAAAAGATGGACGAATTCAAAGTATAAATGGGGCAGGTCAGGGAGGTGAGACCATTTTACTTCAATGCTGTACTATGTGATACACAGAAAAATCGTTAAGCATAGATGGAGAATAGGCAGAATAAAAAACAGAAAACCGGTTGGAATTGTTACAAAGTGCGTCATGGGAGGACCTAATGCCAGAAGAAGCAAAATGTCACATGCTTTGATGTGTTGAAAAAGAACCATATCTGACACGAAAGCTAAGTGCAATGTCAAAGATGCAATGAAAACCAGATCACAGAGTAGAGGAATGTTACACAAAACTGAGAAACAATAACTAAAAACATGAGGGAACGAATGGATGATCGAATGGAGAAAAGTGGGAACAAAGATAGTCATCCTTAAACGAGAGAAGGCCGAGAATATCAACAACAGATAAAAGACCAAGTCGATATGTGGATGAGTACAGTCGTGGTATAGTGAAGGATGAAATCTAGGAGCTCTCTAAAAGAAAGCGTAAAGACGGAAGATTTTTTCAATATTCAGAGGACTTCAACATAAGCATAGGTGCAGACACGGAAACTGGACGAACTGGAAGACACAAATAAAGAATATCTAGAAAAAACGAAGACCGCCGAGTCGACGAAGAATCAATTTTGGCGATGGAGTAAGAAAAGCTTATTAAAACCAAAATTTTAATTATATTGTGTTTTTATTAATTTTATTGCAATTTTTTGAAAAGCTTACTATACTCAAAAAATATTAAAACTTAATATTCTTTTAATTTCTTACTTCTAATACCAAAAAATCGGTATTTTATGACACCAATACCGGTATTTCGGTATTATTTAAATGTCCGGTATTCCGGTATACCGGTATTCGGTATACCTGTATTGGATGCACTATTAATAAAGGATTAAAAATTGAATAAAAATTTGATAAATAATTTAACAAATGACCTACTAAACGTACAAAAGATGAGGTAAATACAGAAGAAAATAAAAATAGGTGAAAAATGGATTGATGAAGGGTAAAGCTAGAGAAAAAAACAATTATGAAGATCGCGCCCAACAGAAGAAAACAGTAATTCATTTTCATTTTGGAAATAGCCAGAAACATTTTGGCAATAGTCCGAATCATTTCGAAAACATGTCGGAAACATTCAAAAAAATTAATTTTTAATCTTCAATAATCTTCTGAAGCGACATTATATACGGGAAATTATAAAGAAGAAAGTAAATAATTTAAGGTAAGAAATCAAAAAAACCAAGAAAATTGAGATCTTTTAATATACTTTACTTCTTATTGACAAAGAGAAATAATTAAAATCATAAAATTAAAACTTTAATATTTGATGATTAATAATCTTTATTTAAATCTAAATTTTTGGCATAAATTATTTTTTTTCAATTATTTATAAATATTTAAACTAAGTGACTTATTTATCATCAAATTAAGAGAGGTTTATTTACAAAAGAAGATGGTTTTGAGTGAACAAGATAAGGTGGTGGTACAAGAGCGGGCACAGCGTGTTGGTATTTGGGGATGATCTACGGGACGCTTAAATTCATAATCTCACCGGGGGGAAGCTCAGACTCGCAATCCATGACACTGTCGAGATGAACACGGATGCCCAGACCACCAATAACACATCATCACGACTATCGATCATAATACTTGACCATTCTTCCGTATTAATTGCGTTAGGATATTTTTTTAATTCATCTAAAAGGTCACTTGGAAATACGCGTTGAATGAATGCTGCCGTTGTATTTTTTACATAAAGGCAAGACCAATTTTTCATCTTCATATCTTTTAAATGAACCATCATGATAAATGCAAACATTTAATTTAATAGAATCTTTCTCCACGATATTATCTCCTTCGATCAAGTAATTAACAACATATTGATAATTCAATTTATTTCTATCGGAATGACAACACAACGATCGATTGGCGATTTTCATTGAAAAACACTTGAACGCACACAAATCTTTATTTTTTATCAAAACAGGAACAGATATGGTGACTTCTAGAATCCACATACAAATTTTCTGAAAATTTTCGCGCCAATTTTCAGAAAATAATCGATTAAAACAAATCGAAAAACTGTCGACATTTAATTTAATAAAAAACAGTAATTAAAATGTGAAAATCGAATCGAAATCGAGAGAAAGATTTTCCATTGCATTTTTGATTTTGTTCGGTTGATGATTTTTTTAATTTATTTAATTTCAATTGATATTGAAAGAATTTGAAGATGTGATTAGGATCGTTTCCACCGTAATGACTGGAATTATCATCGTCCCCCCTTTTAAATCAAACATAAGGTTTAAGAAAGACAGAATCACTATATCAAGAACCAATTGTTTTGGTTATTGACAATGCACTTCATCATTGTCCAATTTTGGAAGAATAATTTCATATGAATAAAATTCTTAGATTTGCTTCATACAGTCCAATGATTAACCCTATTGATTCAGCTTGTCCAAATTTAAAGGCATCGGTAAAACGGCAATTGGCAATTACTTAATATCCTGCAAGATTAAAATGAATCAGATTTAAGTAAGATTGATTATCGATTGTATAATTTAGAAAACATTGTACGAAATTCACTTACTAAAATTTATTCAAATGTTTGTAACAAATGTAATGCTAGGGGTCAAGGATTGCTGCGAGGTGTTTTAAACCTCGATAATATTCGTTATTATTTTGAAATTAAGAAATGGAAATTGTTGAAATTAAATTTTAATAAATTTTTAAAATTAAAAATTTTATATTCCCAAAATACTTTTGATAAATAGCGAAATTATTTTCACTGTTTCCGAAATGTTTCTGTGTATTTCCAAAATGAACGTGAATTTTCCAAAGGAATTCTGAATGTTTTTGAAATGATTCTGATTGTTTCAGATTTCTGATTTCCGAGTTGACTCTGATTAAGCCCAACTTGAACCTGAAATCGTTTAGAGAAAAACATATTAGATATATAAATTGTGTATATACAATAATCATTAGCCAAAACTGAATTTCAAAACAATCTTCATATTCTTATCGCTGATATTTGTACTTTATAGTGTCACCAACAACGTGGGAACATATGGGTTAAAATTTTGGTAGTGGGCATTGTGTTTCTTCTAAGATTAAACGTTAAGAATAAAAGAACGAAATTCTCGCTTTTAGAACACTGTTTTGTAACAAACGTTTATATAATCCATAACGGTGGTTTAGGTAGGGAGTCTGTATGAGATAAAGTTTCTCTTTGTATTTATTATTTTATTTATATTTGAAGAATAAAAAGGATTTTTCAGACATATTCTTATTTACATGTTTATATAGGAAAATGTTATAATTAAAATATCAAGTTTATTAAATTGTAAGAGTATAAGTTAGATACAATTAAACCTGGTATGATTTACTGATCTTGACCAGTTCATGTCAAGTGATACTTCAGTATCAAATGACTTATTAATTTCAATTTTATCAGAGATTTTTTAAGCCTTTAGGATTCCCTTTTATTCAAAAACTGTACCTGATTAGAGCTGGTTTTCTCGGCTCCCTCCGAATGCCAGTGCTGATTAGCATTATTGCTTCACAACCATGATTTATAGTTCAAAAGAAGAATGTTTTACGTTCTCCTTTACAACGACACCCGGACGCCCTGACATCACTTTTTCTGTTTCTCTGTTGACGCTTCGGCTCTCAAAGTGCGACTAATCGGTATTATTATAAAAATCGCCCGTATCTCGGACACAAGATCAGCGAGCCGCCAGTGCCACTATTTTTTATACTCTTCATTGTTTTCACAACACCAGTTTTTATTCCACATTATTTTAGAAGGTGATATTTCGCGTTTTTCATATTATCTAGTTACATAAAAATTCAATCACTCTAAGAATTTATTTTATGTAATTGCGAAGTTGCCGCTCGAATTTCAAAATCACAGAGAAAATCTCACTCAACAAAGCAAAACAACATTTTAAATTATTATTAAATTTTACTTTTCAAACTTTTCAAATTTGAAAAGTAAAATTTAACTTTTCTTCTAAATTCAAATATATATATACAAAGTTACTAAAGTCGCAAATATTCAGTCCAAACCGACCCTCTATTTCTGAACAGTAGCAGAGTATGAAAGAAAAAAACTGTCCAATAAACATATTTTCTCTTGAAAAACAAAAAGCATCAGATCTAAATTCTAGGACACTTAAATACATTTTATTTATATTTCCAGTTTTTTTCTCCTGGTAATATTAAATAGGAAATTAATAAGTCAATGTTAGCGGCAAATCCGTTAAAGTTAATGAACATCATTTTGTTTCTAGTAATCCTTATTTAAAAAAGATTAATTTTCAATTTGAAACCCCAAGCAATATATATAGTTCTATACAAAGGTTATGTATAATAGGAAGTAACAACCCACAAGACTAAGTATCGTCGGAGAAAGCTTCACCAATACTTTGTGATCTTCTATTTCTTTCGTATTTATAATGGAGGTAAGTGAAAAAGAACTTGATGTTCTACATATCTTGGAATTTTTATTTTAAAAAAGAATAGAAATAGTAAATCAAAAACATAATCTTATGTAATTTCTGAATCGAGATTCACGTAAAATCATGATGTGCCATTGATACCCTGGTTCTTATACAACGTAAAACACAAGAAATTTAAGGATACTCATCGTAAGTGGGCCTCCCATCTCTTTCAATGGTATTGAGCTGTAGGCTCTTTAGAGGGTTCACCCTAACTAAAAAGCACTAGTAGCCTCCCGATAGGCCTCCTACGAGGTTTTAAGCTTTCCGTTTACGATGTCTTTTCGGACCCCAGTAAAAAACGACCAACTATGTTCGGATGTTCCATGATTTTGCATTCCTTTGGCCGTTTCTGCGGACTTTGAACAGCCAGCGAAGGGACAGTTGAATTTCCCTTTTTCAGATAAATCCGTTAAATGGAAATTTAACACTTCTAAGGAGATCGTTTCCGAGAGATTCGTTGAAACATTCGTATCGATGGTCCGTACCTGAATACAGCTTGTAATTGTTGGATTAACTTCCTTCTTCCTGGTATCGCCGATCAATTTTACGCCCCCCCCACACAAATCGCCATCACAACAGCCACCTGCTTTTCTTCTTTGACGCTTCTTTTGGATTTGATTGGATTGATTTGCTTCTTCCGTGTGATCAGTCTTGTAGTGTATTGATGTATAGCTTCTGGAGCAGTACTGACATGGATAAGGTTTCTGCTTGTCCGGTGCCGTTTCATGATCCATTTTGACATGTCTATTAAGCTCCTTTTGTTCTGCAAATGCCTTCTCGCAAAGTTCGTAGTGACATTAAACCATTTTATTCTCGGTTTGATCAGTTTCGGAATATCTTCGGTCTTCCTGCCTACGATACTCCTGTTGAGGATTAAATCATCGAGCCTGTCTCGCATTCGGAGTTCAGTGCCATGTGCTAACAGGCTGATAACACAGTCAACAGAGGCGGTCTATCCGAACAGCCATTCCGCATCGATCCGTAGGTGTTCTTCAAGTTTCTGTTTGCTTCTTCCCGATTTCTTTCTATTGCATTTCATTGTGCTTTTCAGAATTCTTTGCACACATAACTGACCTTCTCCTGTTGCCAAGGGGACGTGGAAAAAAAGGCGTCTCTTAGCAACGATGCTCATTGGATTATCTAATCCGATACTGATCGAGTAAATTCTGATATGATCTTTCTTATCTACATTACGTGCTGTTCTTGTGCACGCGTTACGTAGGACTTCAAGTTTTCTGATGAGGTTCTCGTTTGAACACCAGTTGTCCGAGCCAAAGTATACGATAGGAAATACATAGCTTTCAATCAGTGACTTTTTGCTTCTTAGGGAAAGCATATTATTTTGATTACCGGACCGAGTTCCCTTAGCATTGTTCTTCCTTTCTTTACCCTTTCCATGATGTCGTGCTTACAAGTACCTTTTGTGGTAAACTGGAAACCTAAATAGTTGAAATCATTTATCCATTCTATTTGTACGTCAATGACTTTTGTGGCTTTATGTATCCTTTGTCCATTTAGATTCATAATCTTAGTTTTTGAGACATTGATTTTGAGACTCATTTTAGTCAAAACACTATTTAAGATATCTAGATTCTTGACCAGATTGTTGTAGACAGGATCGATGAGACAGAGATCGTCAGCGTAAGCCAAAAAAAATCAGCTCAGTTGTCTCGCCTTCGTATAAGTGTCGTGCTCCACCCTTCATTCCATGGTCTGCTGATATTTTTAGTGCCCTATCAAATAGGATATTGAATGAAATAGGACCCAAAACACACGTTTGCCGTACTTCTTTCTTCATCGTAAACGTATTCTCACCAATAGAGCCTTCAAAGTCAATGTGGAATAGTTTGATCAGTTCCAAAATCCTCCCATTGATTCCCAACTTTTCCGGTGCTACCAACAGAATTCTTCTAGGTACACTGTCAACGCCTTTTCTAGGTCTATGAAAAGGACGAATATGTCATTATCACCATGTCGTGCCGATTCTTGCAATTTTCTGAGTATTCCTATTGCATGACCGATGCCTCTCCCTGGTCGGAAACCGAACTGCCTGTCACTCAGGTTGTTTTCAAGTATTGAAAGGATTCTTTTCACAATGAGCCTGGCTAGTATTTTGCTACCAACTTCTAGTAGGAAGATACCTCTATAGTTGTTGAGGTTCTTTCTAGATCATTTTTCTTTGTACAGAATTATAACCTTCGCTCACTCCACGACTTTGGGAAATTCTCTAATCCACTCCAGATTCTATGGAAACATTCCTGTATTTTCCACCATAATTCAGTACCTCCCCATTTGAAAAACTCCGGGATAATCCCGTCCGTGTTCGTTGCTGTGCCGTTATTTATTTTGCTAATAGCTAGACCGACCTCTTCGATGTTTGGAGGATCATTTAGTGCTCCGATAGTATTGAATTCCCTTTCTTTCATCCCAATTGTTACTGTCGAACAATTTGGAGAAGTGATTAGTTAATTCCATATCTGACACTATCGCTTTGGTCGTACATAATGTGTATTCCTTCGTGACTGGATTACACAGCAGTCTCATTTCCTGGAAGAGATCTTTCAGTCAGCCATTTTGTTCATTGCATAAGATCTGCGAGATGTTCTGCCCAATGGTATCTACTTTGTTACGTTTCCACAGTCGAATATTTCTGAGTACTTACTTACGAGCTTCCTTCCATTCGTAATGTGTCGTATAATTCCTGTTGTTGACAAAATTCTTTCTTTTATCTCATTTTTCCAGTAGAAGTTTCATCAGTTCATTCTGATGGTCTTGTAACCATCTCTGACTGAGTGGAATTCGTCTGCTTGGTTTTCCACAACTACATGCCGCTGCTATAATACCATCTGTAATACTAGTCCAGCAGGATTCCATATTTCGGCTTGTAGCTTTTAGTGATTCTTGGATCTTAGCCTTATGGGACCCTAAAAAGATTCTGTCAGGTATCTTCTCTCCATTCCGTTTCTTCCAAGTTTTTCTTCTGGGTCTATTTCTCTTTCTGACCCATGCAATTAGCACTGAGAAGTAATGGTCAGATCCGCATCGTACGTAAAGTCCGACATGCGATTAATAATTTATTATTTAAAAATCACGCAATTTCGATTTGAATATTTAAACAAATATCGATGTATCTTTTACCGTTATTTTAGGAGAATTTCGTAAAAATATTAGGTTGATGCAAAAGAAATGTCGTTTTTTTTAATTGTCAACTTTAAATGAACATAACTTTCTTTAGAAATAACTTTATTAGTCAAAATAAAAACCATTACATTTAACACACTGTTGCCAACGGGTAACAAGTTTTTTTGTTCCAGTTTCATAAAATTCTGGAGTTCTGGGGGCGATGAAGACGTCCAAGACTCTTTCAGCATCTCCTTGGTTTTTGAAGCATATTTCGCGGTGGAACTGGCTGAAATGTTTGAAAAGGTGATAGTCGATAAGAGAAAGGTCTCTTGAGTACGTTGGATGAGGTAAAGTTTCATATCCCCGTTTGTTTAACTTTAGCATGGCCTTTCTTGCAACATGTGGACGAGCGTTGTCATACAGAAGAATTGTCCCTTTTCTATTGAGTAATGCCGGCCGTTTTTTTGTGGTTCTTGGTGCATTTTGTCAATTTACTGACAATACTTTTCCGCTGTAATTGTTTCACCTTGTTTTAGGAAGCTGTAATGGATTAAACCGTGTGCGGGTCACCAAACAGTTACCATGACTTTTTTGGTGTAATTTTGGCTTCGAGTAAGGTTTTGGAGCCTCATTGAAATGCAACCACTGAACTGAACGTCGCCAATTGTCGTATATGATCCATTTTTTATCGCATGTTACAATTCGATCCAGAAACGGGTCACTTTGATTACGCAAAAGCAGAGAAGAACACACGTTAAAACGACGATTTTTTTTGTTTTCGTTTAATTCGTGCGATACCCACTTGTCCAGCTTTTTCACTTTCCCGATTTTCTTCAGATGGCAAAAAACTGTTGAATGGTAAACGCTGAGTTCCTGAGCGACTTCCCGTGAATTTTTATGTGGGTCAGCATTGATTAACTTCTTCAAATGATCGTCGTCAACTTGTGATGGTCGACTAACGTGTTCTTTGTCTTCAAGACTCTCGTTGCCACTACAAAACTTAAAAACCAACGTTGTGCTGTTCGTAAATTAGTGGTATGTTGTCCAAATACATTGTTAATATTCCGAGCCGTTTCTATCGCTTTTCGACCTAGTTTGAAATCGTAGAATTTTCTCATTTAGAAATCGTTCTCATTTCTTTTTTTTCTAACATTTCTAAAATAAAATAAATATACCTTAAATTAGCAACAATAATGTCATATTTAGTATCAAAATATAGAGTAAAGTTTAAGCTTTAAAGTATATTTAAATAAGAATCTATTTATTAATGATTTTCTAAATATTTCAAACAATGAATATTAAATACATTAAAAACGACATTTCCTTTGCATCAACTTAATATTTAAGATCTTTTATATGTAAAGATATATATATATATATATATATATATATATATATATATTCGACTACCCTTATCCTAACACTCATATCAATAGTCAGTATTTGAAACAGGTGTACGTTATTCTAGAAGCTAGAATAAATTATCACCCTCATCTAAAAACGTTAGAAAACTCTTGCTTAAAGAATTTCATCTAAATTCAGATGTAAACATAAAAAACTGATAAATGACTATATCGTATAAACAAGTTTTAATTTTAGGGCTCCTTAAAAGGACTCATAAAAAAAGAAAAGACAATGCCGGAGATTACTGTTATAAAATTCGCGAAGCAAATTGCCGAGGGAATCGTTTTCCTACACGATAACAAAATTATTCACCGTGACATTAAACGTATGATTTTAAAATTTTAGACAAAATCATTTATATATAATTAAAGCTGAAAATATGTTGTTAGATAAAAATGGGAGAATCAAACTTACCGACTTTGGTTTGAGTCGATGTTTGGAAAACATGTCAAGCCGAGGAAGCGTATATGCTAGCACATTTTGTGGGACGGCCAATTATATGGCCCCGGAAGTTATTATCGGCAAGAAATATACTTTTTCTGCAGACATATGGTCTGTAGGAGTAACAATTGTGGAGATGTATTCAGGTTCTTAATTCTGTTTTTTTCATAAATACTGGGGATGTATCGGTTTTCGGCACAGGCACGGGCAAACCGGTAATACCGGGTATTTTCAAGCACCGGTTCCGGAACCGAAACCGGCAAAATGTGCCGGTTTTTTTTCAGTTTTGAATAAATAAATGCTACTTACTATGAATATTAATAAAATGAATAATATTATTTTCGAACGAAAAATTTGGAAAAATTTTTTTACTTAAATAATATATTTGTTTAAATATTCATTTATTATTATCACATTTAAAATTAATATTCAAATTATTACACTATCAGTTTCAAAAATAAGACAAGTCATGTATGGCAATTTTATACCGTATGTTCAAATGCGTCTCACATCGCAAGATGTAATATCTATCATAAGAATATACTACGTCGTCAAGCTGGAAACACTAGAAATTTCAGTACTTCAAATCTGATTTCTCATATACGAAGTAGACACCCAAATGAATACATCAACATACACCATCCTACGTCACATCCAATTGCTTTCTCTGAAAAGTGTCCTTCAATTCCAACAAATACCAGTAGCTCTCAACAAACTTTGGAACAATGCATCAATCGTGTCAAAATGTGGGAGAGAGACCACCCATCAGCGATTACAATCGATCGAGCTATTGGTAAAATGATGGCTATTGATATCCAGCCCATCCAAATTTTGGAAAATGAGGGGTTTCAGTTCCTTCTAAATCAACTTGAACCAAGATATAAAATTCCTTCTAGAAAGTACTTTACCGAGAATGTTCTCCCTTTTCTATATGATAAAATGAAGATGATGATAGAGAAGCTCATGCCAAAGGACAGTGGTGTATCTTTTACTGTTGATATCTGGACTGCAGAACACACAACACAGTCTTATATGAGCCTGACTGCTCATTGGTTACAATCAGATTTTTTACTTCGTTTAGTAGTTTTACATTTTATATCATTTGATGATCGGCATACATCTGATAATATTGGATCTCTGTTCAGAGAAATGTTTACTAACTGGAACATTTCACTAAGTAACTGCCATACATTTTTACATGACAATGCTCCTAATATTACCAAAGCATTTCGTGAGATGAATTTCATTGGCCTTCAGCAAGTTCCATGCTTTGCACACTCCCTTCAACTAGTTATAAAAGATTGGATTTTTGATCAAAATGAAATCAGTGAAATCAGGGTAATTTTTATTTTTCAAAACCGGCACCAGCACCGGACGGTTTTGCTACTTTTAAAAAATACCGGCACCGGTACCGGTTTGTTTTGAAAAAGTGAAACTTGTACATGCCTAATAAATACTAAATATTGAGACAAACTTTTTTACCGATTATATTATGAGACGTATGAGATCGTGATACAATTTTACTGCAAACTATTAATTAAATTAAAAAATATTTTACGGTCTCAAAACTCTAAATAATTTCAAAAATAACACTGTTTCGATATTATTTATGAAATAAATGTAATGGGTGTTGTTAGGTTGAGAATTTACTACCATTCTAAATTAAAAGAAATCAAGACTTTCAAAATTTATTCAAAACTACAAAAGGTTAAATTTGTTATTTATACGAATTTTCATTTTTTTTATTTTCCTTTTTTTAATTTTATTTTCCAATATTTTCTTTTAATTTCGATTATAATTCCAAAATTCCTATTTTCGAAAATTATAAAATTAACAACAACACTATCTTACATGAGCGATGCTACTTACATTGGAGAGACTGTCTACTGCCATCTCTATAAACGTATTCAATAACATGGTCGACAAGATGGTATGAATAATATTACTGAACTGGTGAGAGAATTGATAATTTCGAAATTCTGTGTGAGCGTTTTAATTGTTATTGGGACAGCGACGCCTGAAACATTGATAATTAGGTTATATTCCTTTAAAATCAATGCCAAACGGAAGTCTCAATTTGGTAATTGAAAATTTATGATTAGCAAGATTTATAAAATCCATTACATATTCATCTTTTGTGCATTAATATAACTGTCTATTGATAACAGTTGACTTTACAAAACATATTATCTTAATAAAAAAAACATTTGAAAAGGTTTTATCCGACCTAAACCTTGTACATAATTTTATTTGTCTTTTCTGGTGTTATAAAGAAAAGCAAAATGTTATTATTTTCTGAAGAATGGATACATTTTGTGTGACTAATTAATACCAATGTGTTTTTTGTAAAACTAGTAAATAAAAATCTTTTGTCAAAAATAATACTGTATTCGAAAAAGTCAATCAAAAATCGATTCACAAATTCGCAATTGTGAACAATTTAATCGATTCGGAGTCGATATTTCAATTCCACAACTCCAAAAAGTTGTCCCATCGAGCTGATTGGGATAACAAAATGATCGACCTGTCAAAAAAAGCATTTTAATTTGTGTTTTGGTGTGATGCAACTATGGAATCCTAGTGAAATCTCAAACTATTCAGTCCGACTTGAAAATTTTGACAGCATAATTCGATGTCGAGTGCTGATTCAGAAAGCCTGGTCTTTGGAGTGCCGTTTCCTAACCTACAAAAAAGTTGTTTTTAACACTAGAAAATGATAAAAAAATAGAATATACCAAGTGCTGAAAATCAATAAATATTTTTTGAATATTCCTCATGAAAAAGATAACTAAATAAAATACAATTAATAAAGAATGCAAAATATGTTTATTATAAAAAAATGCATAAAATTCAAAAACTTATTACAAATATTAAAAAATGATTTTGGGACACTTTGTCACTTACATTTGATAACTTAGTCACTTTATCACTTATTTTTGAACATTTTATCTTTTGACACTTTTTTAAAAAAACATAAAGATTGAATTTTTTATAAACACTGAAATATTTTTAGACTACAGAAATAAAATAATTTAAAAATAAAATTAAACAACAATAATAGTTATCAAATATATTAAATAATCAAATGTTAGACAAATGAGCAATACAGCCTAAGTATATTAGAATTCTACTGGAATTTTAACGTTCAACGGCCTTTTTTACTCCTTCTTTCAAAAATCAGTATTTTCTTGATGTTGGAAATTCTGTACCTGAAATTCCCTGAAGAAACAAAAATTTTTGAATTTGTATATACTTTTCGATTCCTATCATAAATTTTCACAATGTTGGATGACGACATTGAAACAATGCTTGCAATCCATAATACCATTTTTCGACGGAATTTATAGTCCTTGCAACACCATCTGCTGCAGCTTTGTATTGATTCCATATTTCCAATGAAAATTTTGCTGAAATATAAATATCACCACGCCTAAGTCATTCTTACATTAATGTCTAATGTTGTAATAGTGGCTGGACAGTTCAATAATTTATATAACTTGCACCGTTTCTATATTCTCTTTGCTTCAAAAATTCGTATATCCCATAGATGGCTGAAGATTTTCCTTTGGTTGTTTTCCCATACGTGATAGTTTTATCACACAGAATATAAAAAGCTTAAAAATTATAAATACGTTCATTGAAAAGACTAAAGGATAATATTAATAACACTATAAATTATTTATTTTAATGTTTTCAAATGTATGAAAACATTCTGCTCCGAATTGTCCGGTTTCCCTTCAAATATCACATGAGAATGTGGTGTTAAATCGAAGGTAACGATAAGTAATATTATATGATTTTGTCTAAAAATATTAATACAAAATGTTTTATTCCTATGAATCATATATTAATATACAAATTAATCAATCTTATTCTAATTATCTTTGTTTTTGCAAGTAAACAAAACAATATTGACTTTAAAATTAATAAGATACAACATTTTAGGTCATCCTCCCTATCACGATTTAAGTCAGAATGCTGTGATCTTTAAAATTGGAAGTTCAAAAAAGATTAAATTTAAATCAATTTCCTCTATTTCAAACGAGATGAAAGCTGTGATCAAATTAATCCTCTGTCCTGAACCCCAGTGTCGTCCAAGCGCCCATGTGTTGATAAACAAGCTCAACTTTAGAATGAAAGATTAACAACTTTATAACATTTTTTTTGAATTTTAAGATATTTTATATTATATTCACGAAAATCTGTGGGTCGATTGAACATTTCTGACTTGATTTTTAAAACTGTAAGGATTATTTAGAACAATAATACTTCAGCAAATTTACAATCAAAGATGCGTTTCCTAAATATTTGTACATTTGTTTAGAAAATAAATAAAATTATATTTAAAATTTTCAATATTTAAAATCTTCAAATAAACATATGAAAACCATCACTAATGAATTATCTAAATTAATATATTTAATTAAAAATAATACTTTTTGTTTATATTTTGATTATCTGTTATAAAATAGACAGATAAATATAAATAAATAAACTGAAAATATTGAGATTTTAAATAAACGCTGCCGCACAAATAACATTTCAATCATGAATAAGATAACATTATATATAATAGCATCAATATTCTACATTTAAAGTTAACCATGGATAAAAAATGTTGATAAATGTATTTTATTTTAAGCCATAGATTGAACTAATAAATCAAAAAATTAAATTTTTTATATTCATTCTTTATGCAGACAGAACTCTACTTTGCCAACAAAGTTTTTATAAAAAAATGATTTAAAAAAACACAAAAAATTAATATAAACTACTTATAATTTATAAGTAGATCTTTTTCATTTAATATTTTTCTGGAACTCCGAATGTTCCGTTTTTTTCTCATTTTGGGACCTTAAAAATTTTTTTGATCAAATTTTCACATAATCATTTACTGTCATCGAGAATGAATAAGTGTGCAAAGTTTGAAGAAAATTGATTGAGTAGAGCGAATTTGTGTAATTGCCGAATTTATGAACAGGTCAATTTTTGCCAAATTCACTAACTAAATGAAGAATTTTCATTTTAAAATGTAAATTTCTCAATTTAAAATGAAAGATAGTGTATTTAATATGAAAAAAATATTAATTTATTATGAAAAAATATAAATTTATTATGAAAAAAATGTCAATTTAATATGAAAAAAATATCAATTTAATATGAAAAAATAAATTAAAAATAAAAAAAATTATAATTAATTATGAAAAATAAACTCCAAATGTAAAATTTGTATTTATAGTTATTTAAACTTCTTCCTTGGTGGCAAGCTGAATTACAAAAGTTTGTATTTTAAAAGCATTTTTATATATTAAATTGATATCTTTTTCGTATTAAATAGATAATTTTCTTATTTAATCGATATTTTTACAAATTTAACTGATTTTTTTCACATTTAAATTGATATTTTTTCATATTAAATTTTTTTTAATATTAAATCGATAATTTTTCATATAAAATTGAGTTTCTTCATATTAAATTGGTATTTTTTCATATTAAATACAAAATTTTTCATATTAAAATGTTAATATCAATTTCATAATTGAATTATAAATATTTGTAAAAAAGTTACCGAATTCGTGAAATAGACAATTACACAAATTTGGCATAACATATATATGTATATATATAGAAAGTAAGCTAATAAAAAGAATGGAAAAAATAGAAAATATAATAAAACACGAGACGTATTAGTAAAACGCAATTAGTAACATTTAAACATGAAAAACAGTATGATTTGTCGATCGGGGCCAGATATGATTCACTATTGATATCAATAACACTGATATATATGAATTTCGTTGACTCTAAACTTTTGTTTTTGAAATCCCTGTCTACTATTAACAAAAAGAGCAACTTATGTTTCCATTCACATCAAGTTTTATAAATCTATGCATTTAGAGGTATTTGATCTGTCACATCGTTCAAGTTGTTTGCACAATGTTGACAATTTCAATCCAATTTGTCGTATTTTTTTTAGTTTAAACAAAGACTGAAAATGATATTTTTAGCGCAATTTCCATACTGACAATTGCGATTATTAATTGGTTATTTCTGTGTGGATGGATGAATGTGTGTCCGCAGCTTTAAGTCGTATCTCCTCCTCAACGAAGCAATATCGAGGGCTAGTTCCAAAAGCAAATATGTTAAGCAAGTTTGGAGGATGATTGTGGGCCAAAAAAATTCCCGGAATTCCTTACTGGATTTCCCGGAAAAGCACAAAAACCTCGAAAAAATGCAGTTTTTGGCCTATATCTCGGCAACCAGACCACTTAGCGACTTGAAACATTTACCAATCGATTCCTGCAATAACAATATTGCCGAAGAAAGTTTTCAAAAATATCCTTTCGTTCGGTCACAAAAGATTAATCATAGTCAAATACTGATATAAACGTTTTAATATTTGGGCACCGAATAACATAAGGAAATTGCGCTTAAATTGTCACTAGACTTTTTATTAACTTGTTTTATTTTTTAAATCTAATTATTTCAGTAAGAAATTGGTTGACCAGGACAAACTTTAGACACCTCATAACGTTTATCGATCGTGTGTTGAAAATTTATTTTTTTAAAGAAAAAAATACTGATCAAAATATTTAAAATAATTTAAATATTTAAAACATTTAAATACAAGCCTTCGATATTGTCTTTTTCCGGTATTTCTCTAGTAAGAGTCTCGAAATCTGAGATTCTGAATTCTGAGCCACTGGCTATGGTCACCATATTGGGTTCGTGATTAAGATCAAGGTTCATGACTAAATTTTTATTTCTATCACACATTGCATTTTACAAACAAATTTATAAGGAACAATATTTTCAATTTGCATAAACCAGATTTTTAAAAATTCTAAAATATAAATATCAATATAATAATTAATAATAGAACAATTTTTGTTGATCTGCAATTTGATTTTAGATATTAAAAATCATTTTCAATGTAAATTTTGCTGCTAAAATTAATTTCGTAAACTATTTATTTTTACTTTTGATTTTAAACATTATAAAAATTATCTCCAATTTAAATTTTGATTTTAAAAAATCGTTTTTTTCTAAAAATATTTATTTTCACTTTTAATTTTAACAATAATTTTAAAAATACTTTTCGATTAAAATTTGCATTTTTAAATTACTCTTTTAAAACTTATGTAAATAAATTATTTGTACTTATTTGCGTTTTAAATATTCAAACATTTAATCTCACCAAAAACACCTATCAATGATGTTTCATTTGGTCTGAATGTGACTCCAAAAATCATGAGGGGCATCATGAATCACGTGCTCGGGACGGATTTACTGGTGGCATAGACTGCAGGAGCATACAAGGATGATATCATAGTCTACACCAGCAGCATGTCACTGTAATGTGTTATGGCTGTTTTAAAAAGTTTTGAAGATCAAAAGAAAGCCATCAGTGAAAATTAACGGAGACAGAGTTCTCCAACTTACTGTATGTTAGACTGACGGGTAACTGCGCTGGCATCAAAACGGCAAGGTACAGAATTGCCGAACTGTTTGACACGATGGAAATTGTTTTCATGGGTCGATCAGATGGAGTTAATTTGCCGGTTTGTGACTCGTGGAGGCAAAAATGCAGTTTCCTAAAGAGAAAGGCCTATCGCAGCGGATTGTATGATGCAGTAGGACAGCGCAGAGTTTACATCAAAGAGTCAATCTGATATGTTTCGTTGGTGTTTCAGTGCCCCAAATGCGACAGTTATGTCTGTTTACAATGTCGTTAAGATGGAAAGTTGACTCATCAGAGAATATCATGTTACTAAGAAAATTTAGTCAAAGTTACTCGAGAAGGAAGACCCGGTAAACGGCGGATCGGAAGTTCTTGGCTGTTGTCAAGGTCGAGTGTGGTGCAACGAAAGCTCAATTGCAACCGATATCTCTAAAAAATAGGGGCAATAGTGATAGAAAACGTCTTTTGGCTGACAAGGAAGAGGACGCTGCTCACATCAACCTGGTAGAGCTCAAAGCAAAAAAAATGGGAATAACAACGGCACTGTCGTGGGGCCCGAACTACTTCGACATTACGACTGATTCTGTCACTGTGTTGAGGTAGTTGAAGAATGCAATGAAGAGTAATAAACCAGTCTTGTCTAGTGAACTGCTGGTAAAATGTCGATTTAACACCAACAAGCAGACCATCGAAGAAGAGTGGCTGCATACAAAGTGGAGCTTATAACAAAGCAGATTACTTTACTTGTGTGCTGAGAGACTAGTTAGCCGAGGCGAAGGAGCCAAGTGAGGTGGTGGCGATAACGATAGATTTGGAACAAGAGTTGAGGAACAGTCTAGAAATGCTCCACGAGATTTATTATTACGGGGGAGACAGATGATGTTTCTTGCAAGAAAAATGTAGGACCCACAACTAGTGACCGATAGATAAGTCATGACAGTTGTAAAAGAACAAACTGTAAACTCTTTTCAATGAACTCTTTTAACGTTTAAAAAATATAAGTAATGTAGTGATCCGATAATCGATGGAAAACCAAAAAAGGACTTTTGTTTAATTAAATTAAACAAATATTTTATTATGTCACAATTTTAGATTTTAATAATTTGAATTTGGTAATTATGTCGGTAAAAAATAAATGCTTTATAAAAATAACCGATTTCTGATTTTCTATTTCAATTTTTCAAATTGTAAACGAATGAAATCGAGCGGACCAGAGCGGCCGTCTCATTGTTCAGCGAATCAGCATCCGGTCAACCCAATCGGACGCATCGAGTGGACCACCGACCGATGCGACGCCGCCGACAAGACCAAAACACTTCGGCGAGCCGCTGTGGACCGTTTGCTTTTCCGACGCACGTCCGCGTATCGACCGTTGAACACTGGAACCGACCGATCCTGTCTTCCAGTGACAATTTCCCGCACAATTAAGAGGTGCTGGTTGCCGCCACTCGGTTCGGCAGACAGCACCACAAGTAAATATAAGAAATATAAGAATTAATATATACAATAAATTTATATTTTAATAAACTATAATAAATATAAATAACTAATATAGATGTCACAAATTTGTTCAGTGAAAAAGGAAACATGAATAACGTTGCTTGTCAAATATGTGGGAAAATTAATATAATACCTTGACAATTCGAATAGTTATTCGAATAGTTAGTTGATGATATAATTGGATTGATTGGTAATGAAATTTCCAGAAGAAGTGGTATTCGGATTATTGTTCCTGCAATTATAATTCTGATCAGTGTCGTGATAATTTATTTTGTTCGGTATTTGATAGTTGGATTCGTGGAATTGTTGTTGTTATTATTGAAGATAGCCAATGTCGACGAGTAAGAATTAATTCGATAAATTAGGATTGCAAATTTCTGGTGTAGAATTGTCCAATTAAATGGACACAAGAAATATTCTAACAAGAAACGCATAAAAATCAACTTCTGCTTGATTTACAATTCCATGTTTTAACGAAATGTAATATTTTATTTTTTAGCATCAATTTTAATTATTGATTTTTCATTTTAATTTATATATTCATATATATACATATATATATATA
>MQRK01236597.1:17844-39799 GCA_001938485.1 Girardia tigrina | reverse complement strand
GGGGGGGGGAGAAAAGTGAAATAAGCAGCGAATAAATGTTGCAGCAGTTTGCGATGGATGAGGCACTTATCAACGAGTAAAAGTATATGGTGCTGGATAATTGTGAGCCTAGGTGATTCTCGTTGTGGAGGAAAATCTCATCAGAAAGCGACGAGGATTTTTATACTGCTTTTAAGGCGGTGTTAAACAGGTTTACTCACACCACAGGAGCTACCGCTGAACAACTTCACTGTGCACCATGAAGTGGCAATTAAATATTTGCTGTTTTGGAATGGGCGTCAGGTTGTAGTTTCGGTGTGTAAATCGGTCTTGGTGGAAAAAAATCATCTAGCGTTATAACCGAACAGTCAAGAGTATGACAGCGCTGAGCTGGAAGCTGATCTATGACATCTTGGTATAGTACAACGACACCCCGAATTCAGCAGGTTTTTTTCCAGCATATGACAATGTTTGAGCAGTAGCGTTGACTGCCTTTGTCGGTCTATTTTGCTGACCAGCTCTCGAGGTCCCGAAGACTCAAATACAAGGAGTATTTAGAACTTAATGTGCATGACTCATTGGAAGCTCACAGTTGTGAGTGAGATTTTAGGAACATGAGACTTGTCATGTATAATATTGATTTAATTAATTTTTATGTTTTTATTTATACGTCTTTGTGAATATTAAATAAAAAAATGATAACAAAAATGAGAAGGAAATATATATAGACGACAGCTATGATGAAAGAAAAAACAAAGAAAGAATAGAATTAATTATTACGTAATAGACATTATGAAAATAACAGGAAAAATCAATAAAAATCGAAAAATGAAATACAAATACAATTTTAAAGATAACCATACATAAAATTAAACGAATATGTGCGAATTGTACAAATTGATAATTCAACCTTTTATGCAACTAATAATAGTGGGATTATATTTCTATCAGATTAATTGTCAATCCAACTTCTAAGATCCGAATATTTGCAATTCTGACTCTTCTTTAAATACAAATACGATTGTCTTTCAATTATTCATTCCATAAAATTAAAGTTAGATATTTAGTGACTTTCTTTAGTTGGTTAATTATTATAAGTTAAATATAATTATTTCTATAAAAAATTGTTCATTTTTATTTATTTGTAATTATGAAAATTCAATAGTCAAATATTCAGTCAGGTGCAAAAGTTTGTGAACGCTCGTTTCTATACTACTTTTTGTTGTTGCACTGCATGTTTGTGTATTCCTTGTTAAGTATATATAAACCATTTAAATGATGAAATGCATATTTTATTTTTATTACTTTTCAAGTTATAAATTGTCATTATTTATTTTAGAATCATGCCTGTCCGCGGCAAGGAGCTAACAACAGAACAGCGTGCAGCAGTTTGGCATTGCAGAAGCACAGCGTTTCTTATCGACAAATAGCTACAACTCTTAATGTTTCTCTTGGAGTTGTGTGTCAGACTGTTCAGAAAAAAAGAGAGACTGGATCCTTATGTTCAAGATCTCGATCTGGTCGCCCATGCTCAACCAGTCAAAGAGACGACAGAAAAATTTTACAGGAGTCTAAAAGAACTCCTCATGTTATAGCAGTACAACTTCGCAGTAGGCTGTCCCAGTATTTGCAAACCGTCAGCAACTGGTTAATCCGTCGCAGATTAGCTGATGGAGGTCTCAAGTCCTCAAAGTCAGTCAAAAAACCACTACTATCTGCAAAATATATTTCAGATCGTGTTGCCTTCTGCAAGCGTTATGAGCATTGAACTGTAGAGCAGTGGGACTGCGTGCTATTTAGTGACGAGACAACCATAACACAGTTTCCTAGCACCTCTGGTAATATTTGGCGACCTCAAAATAAACGTTTTGATCCTAAATATCTGGTGCCCACTGTCAGGATGCTTGAAAAATTGATGATTTTTGGTGCTATTTCATCACGTAGTCATGAAGGGCTGTGGTTCATACCAAAGGGAAACACCATAAATGGTACAGTTTATTTAGAAATCTTAAAGGAAAAGTTGCCACCATTTATGGAGTTACACAGAATGACCTTCTTTCAGCATGATGGAGCACCGTACCACAATGTTGAGCCTGTTCGAGAGTGGTTAGTGCAGTTAGGATTCCAAATTCTTGGTCCGTGGCCAAGCAACTCACCGGATCTTAATCCGATTGAGAATGCCTGGGCCCAGGTGAAGAAACAGGTTGCTGCCATGCACCTATATTCCCTGCAGGACATGATCAAAGCAGTGGAAACTGTTTGGACTCAAAAAGTGTCACCCGACTATTGTAAAAAGTATGCCGTTAGATGCCTGACCGAATTCATTCTGTTCTCAAAAATAAGAGTAAACACATAAAATACTAAATATACACTGGTTTTTCGTGGTTTATGTGCCAGTTATGACAAGTTTTGATAAATTTGCGTCTTATTATAATGTTCTAATAAAATCTTTGTATTTTGTTGTGCTTTTGTCAATGTAATTGCAGTTGGGTGCAAAAGACAATTTAACAACAAGCGTTCACAAACTTTTTTACCTGACTGGACATACTATTCAGTTTTTTTGCTCTACTTCACCTTCCACATTCATAGTGCTAATAGCTTTCATCCACCCTCATCAAGTGGAGATCGACAGGATTCCGTACAACGTTTCGCGGATGTTTGTAATATTTTTTATTTAGTAAAAAATAGTCATTTGAGAAATTTTATCTTTTTAGAACAATTAATATTATCTAGTTCTACAATTATAATTCTTAATAATCATTTCTGGTAGAGCAATTTCTGCATTAAATCATGCGTGATCTGTAAAGAATCTTTATTCATTAAAAATATCCATTTTTGAGCACCGATTTCTAAGACTAAAAATGTCCTAAACTAATAAAGACATTTTTCTATTGTTAATCACTTGTACGTCCACTTTTTTGTTGTTAAAGAATTGAAAATTCAACCTCAATTTAAATCTGTGTAAGATTGTTTTATTTGTCGTAAATGTATAATTATTTTTACATAGATTATGTTTCATAGTAGGTTTTATTAAAAAGGAATAGTTGACAAAATCGAGTTTAAATAATTACAAAATTTATAATTGCTATTAAAAGTGTGATTAGATAAAATATTTCTTAAATTCAAAAAATTTTGATTAATATAAAATAGATAAAATTTTTAAAATCCAGAACTAATAATTTTAAAATGAAAAATTAAGAAATCTAATTTTATATTTGAGTAAAAAAATCAATAAAAAATAGTTATAATTTTGATTTTCAAAAACGATTTTACGACTGTTTAATACATTTGATTTATTTAAAATATCGAGATTTGGCGAACTATTATTAATTTTTTTCGAATTTTATTTGATTTAAGTACATCTTTTTATTGTTTGTTAATTAATATTTTTATGTATACGAATACTGACATGAACAACCATTACCAGCATAAATATTGTATTTCTCGCTTTATATGTCACAACTTTTTTCAAAATTATGAATAAAAAATTAAAAGATTATATTTGTCATTTATATTAGATATATATATATATATATATATATATATATATATATATATATTATATTAGACATTTATATCTTATTTCCATCTTGATACCGGTGGGACCTAAACAAAAAAATATATTTTTGTTTATGGATTTTTTTCTATTTTTATGTAATATGCGTCTTATAAAACAGTACGGCATATAGTCCGGAAAATACGATAACTTCTTGTTTGTATTTTTACAAAGAGTTTCATGTCAAATGTTCGAATCTTAATTGATAGTATTATGTGTGTGAGGAATATTTGGTGTGTTGATGTTTTTGTGTAGTGTTTGCATGTTTAAATGTTGTGTGTTGATTTGGAATTGTGCCTCTCTTAATCAGATGGATGATTGGTACTTTAATTCTTATAATCTGAAACTAATTTATTTAAATTTAGATTTAATATTGAAATATTTAATTTTTAATTATTGCAAATTTTAAATAATTTTATTGATTTTATTTTTGCAAATTTTTAAATAATGAAAATCAAATTAATGTTTAAACATAATTATAAAAAGTAATTTTATTTTAGCCAATAAAATGTAAATTAGATATTTTAAATAAAATAATTTTCTTCTAGTTAGTTCAGATTGGAATAAGAAGTATTAAACATTGAGTGATGGATTTAAATGCAGTAATAATATTGATTGTTATAGAGATGATCAAAATTGTGAATGTAATAAAGGTTCTATCAAATGTATGAGTTCTCTTAACAATGTGATTTTAATTACTACTTCTATTCAGATTAATGAACCAAACATAAATTATATCAGAAATTCTTTATTCAGATTAACACGGAGAAGAGAATATAAATCTGTTGTTTACATAACTCGGCTTTGGACTGAAAATAAGATAATAATTAAAGTAATTAAAAAAATAATGTACTCTCTGCAATAATATGTTGCGTAGAAGGTTAGGTCTCCTCCCGGTATGATAAAGCAAAGGGAACATCGATCACCTTCACCAACCTTTACTGTACTCGAAGAATCTGCAGAAAATTCTTGACCAGAGATCTTAACATACTGCTTTCCTTATTTTTTTAATTACTTATAAATAATAATGAACTATATTTACCATCTCGAATGTAACCTTCACCGTTAGATTGCGAATAAACAATTTTCAAAAAATAAAATGAGAATAGTGTAACAAGCAAAAGTTTCATTGCTAGTAAAGAAAGGGTATGTATTAATGAAATATAATAATTTAAATGGAGAACATATTTATTTATATATAATTGTGTTAAAGTTGTTATTAAGTTAAAAGCTCATTGAAACCACATGAAATTTTGATTGTAATAGTAAAAAATAAACTTAATTACTTTTATGTAACACTTTAAAAAAATTTTATTTTGTTTTTAACATTAAAAAAAAGTGAAATTCAATCAATAATTGATTTTATATAACTATATTTAAAATGGAAAATTAAATTTAATTAACAAATTTTAATAATTGATAAAAAAAGCTATATTTAATTCTTGACTGAAAAAGATCAACATTTTTAAAATAAAACTTATCAATTAAAATTATTTATTTATTTGAATATTATTTTATACATTATATAATTTTTAATATAAAAACTTTAATTTGTATAATTTTTATGGAAAATGTAAACAATTAAATTAATTAAAAAATAATTTGACGAAACACAAAATCGGATATTGTATCACCAGTAAGGAAATGTTGACAATCTTCTATTTCACCCAACAATTCAAACATTTTCTGTATGCTGCACGGTTTTGATTGCGGACAGATCATAAAGCCATAGCTTTCATGATGACGACAAAGAACCCGATTTCCCCACAGTTCAAAAATTGGATGAATCATCTTACCAGTCTATACATGAAATTGGAGTATAAAAGAAAAGCTGCATCAGAATGTAGATGTTCTTTTGAGAACTGAGTGCAATTTTTGCTCACAATGCCTTATGTTACATGAACTAGATAAAAAGGGTAAAATATAACCCGTTTGTTAGCTTTCATCAAGAAGAATCACCGCTTCTATGGCAGCAAAACATCAAGGAGATACAGGAAATATTGGTTAAAGTTAATTCACGAGACTATGCAAAATTCAGAATCGAGTCAGGATGTGTTCGAACATTGGACGGATGAATTTTCATTCCACAAACGATGAGAAAAGAATTTATTTTATTTTTCATAGGTTTTTATGTCATACCAGAGTAAAGAAAATATACTCTTTTATGAAAGATGAATACGCCATGGAAGATTTTACGAAAATTGATGAATTAGTATTTTGCAGTTGCAGTTCATCTCAGAAAACAAAACCAAATCCAGGACCAACAAAAGAATAGACGAATTCGTTAATTTCGTTTTATCCCTTTATGGATGCTTACATGGATTTTTGTGGGCCGTTGCTTGTTATAAATGGAAAGAAAAATATTCTATGAACAATTGATCGGTTTAGAAGGTATATAAATTTGACCATAGTGATCACCCAAGAAGAAATAACAGACATCGATACGATTTTGAAACGTTGGATATTTAGATTTGGCTCCTCAGTATGCCTCCATGTAAATCATGGAAAGGTTTTGAATCAAAAGCGTTTACAGATTTTGCAAAATTCATGTTAATTAAAGTTAATTTTTCAAGTGCCTATCATCACAGGGCAAACAGAATAATTGAACATCAGTTTCGAATTTTACGAGATGCAGTAAGTGCCTCATTACAAGACATTCGAAACACAAACTGGGTGGAACTGTTACTAGAAATTGAATTCAGTATTATTGCGCCAAAACAAAGTACAATAAGTCCTATTGAATAGGATGTAATCCTACAAAAGTTATTTTAGGGAAACATTTATCTTTAGATGAAAAAAAAAATCGAATGTGTAAGAAAAAAAGGAAAAAAAGAAATTGTCGGAAGAAAAACAAAAGCGAATATTCAACAAAGGTGATAACGTGCTTGTTAAGATAGAAAATAGACAAAATGGTTCAAATCGATACGAAGGACCATACAAAATTAAGAATAAAAGACATAATCGTAATGTTGAGTTGATCAATAACTCAGGTCAAGTTATATACATGAATAAAGAATGTTTGAAACCTTTTAAAGAGGGGGATGTGAGGATAATTAGATGTATATAAGTATTTATAATAATATATTTTTATTTATAGTTATAATACATTAATGGATCCAAAGTATTCTGAATAAAATCTCCTGTGTTTTAATATTCAGAAATTTTGTGACAGATTCAAATTATTGTGTAATCTGTTGTATTGTAATGAATGTTAGAAAATCCTTATAAATTATAAGATAAAGTAGTTTCCCATGGGTAATCATCGGATACTGCGAACTAACTCGTCCTTTGCAAAGTTTCGCGCCGATCACGCCTCATCCATCCATGTTTTGAATCGGCTTCCATTTGCCGGTATTGTGCTTGCTCCAGGTTATTGCACAATATTTAATGTCGGAGACAACGCACATTCTTCGAAGATTCACCAGTGTGGTCCTTGTTAGCTTGAAGGAAGTCAACATCTTATCGTAGTCCTCCGTCCATGAACCCAAGCAGCCTACCACCAGGGTACCCAGTCGTACGATCCAGGCCCTGTGGTTTTGCTTCGCCTCTTCTGCCAGCTGCTTATATTTTTTCACGTTTTCTTCTCTGATTTTCTTCAAAAGCCCCTTTGTATCATATGGGGTTTTGACGTCAATTAGCCATAGTTCTCTTAGACAGGTAGATTGATATTTTTAAGTATTTTTTGATTCAGATTGTTCGAACTCACTTTCATATTTAAATTATGATCAATTATTATTATAAGCTATAATAATAAATGATCAAAATTTAAATATGAAAGTGAGTTCGAACAATCTGAATCAAAAAATATTCAAAAATATCAATCGACCTGTGTAAGAGACAAGGTACCAAAAATAACATACGAAAAATTTCCACATACAACATACTGAATGTTTCAAAATATTCCTTACGGTCTTGTACGGGGAAACAATGCAATAAATTGTTAAGAAGAACAGTAAATGTCATAAATCAATTTAAGTATTTCGTTAAAGTTAAATTAAATTATTATTTTTTAAAGTATTGGATTGAATTATTTGAATAAAATTTTTATTGTTTTAATGGAAAAAACTCTTAAAATCATGTGTTGTTTAGAAAAAACTTGAATTTAAACACATTAAATATCATATTTTTTTAATGATTTAGGGAAATAAAATTTTAGAACAAAAAATGACATTAATTCGCCCCTTGTTCCATTTATGAGCCACAACTTTGTCAATCCTTTTCTCGATCTTATTGAAATAGGCGCTTGAGGAATCTGCGCCTTTTCGATATGATATTAAATTCTGCAGGTCTTGAATTAATGACATAGGCCAGCTGAAAGCTTTCCTCAATCGTTCCTCGAAATTTGAAATTTTTGGATCCATTGATTCCTAAGTAATAATTACATCTGTACTAATGAATGCTTTGACGACGATTCCCTGGATTACTTCATTGATCTGCGCCACTTCGAAGAATTGTTTGCAATTTCAAATAAAAGTGTCGATATATTCTTTACCGCTGAATGTATTTGGAGCTAAATTGAATGCAACATTTGGCGTGGTTTCCATATAAGAATATTTTAAATTTTATTAAAAATACAACAAATTGCACAATAATTTGAATCTGATATTTTATTAAGAACACTTTGGATCCATTAATATATTATAATTATAAATAGAAATATGTTATTATAAAATTTTATATACATCTAAATATCCTCACATTCATTTTTTTAAAAAAATCATTTTACGAAAATTTAATTATTCTGAAAAATTATAAGGCTGTTCCTCGATTCTTGTTCCCACTCTATCTTCATGCCTCTACCACAAATGCCCCATCACGAAGACAACACACAACAAAACACTATGCAACTAAAAATCAAATATATAAACAACAAAACATACGCAATGCAAATCTCACCACAATACACCGCTCAACAGATGTACATTAAGATAACACATCTTACACAGACAACCAAAACAGTAAAATTCTATCTCACTTTCCACAGCACAGTCATCCCAAACACACCTGACATACAATTTAAAACACAAACATACATCAACAATAATAACTTAATTGAGGCACACATTAAGGCCCATGGCGAAAATGATGAGGCCGAAACCGCAAAAAAAACCGAAACACGAGCACCCTCCATCAACTGCGTGTAGTTTTTCTTAGACGCACAAGCCTCCGCAAAATCTTGGCTCGAGATCCACGATGCTTGGACTACCGCGTCAGGCCTAAACACATCCTCCCAGAAAGCCTATAGTCTTTTTTCTTTGCTGCCACATGATTACCTAACCAAAATCACGAACCTGGCACAAATATTAAACCATAACGACACTGACGAACACCTAAAAAAGGCAACAATAACTTTAACAACACCACACCAACCGGATGTACTCCAGATCTATTTTAAAACTTATTCTTTTGGCACAGCTTTACCATCCCAATATTTGGTGACTACACAAATTAACCTGCAGAGACTAGGTATTAATATAACCAACGACGACACCGTCCGGCAGTTGTTTACCGCAACCCTACCACCACAATTGCAATTGTTGATGGCAGTAGTACCGCCTTCAGTCCCCCTAGATGAACTGGCGAAGATTGCCGACAGGTCCATCGATCTCGAACGCTCAAATCAAACACCATCACCGATCACTGCAGCAGAACCACACCAGGCACTACAGGAAGAGACAAAAGCCCTAAAAGAGACACTCTCTAAACTAACAGCAAGTATTTCAAAACTACACACCCGATCTTCATCCCGTTCGAGTAGTCCAGCCCGCGGCAGATCCAGAACACCCAAACCACAGATCTGCTACTACCACCACAAATCCAGCTCCTCCGCCAATAAGTGCCACGCAGGCTGCAAGTTCTTCGATGCAAAGAAATATTCCCTTTCCCCGTGCATCTACCACGCCAAATTTAAGGAAAATACCCGACGATGCACACAACCCTTCAACTGGCAGTCCAGAGAATCTAACCCTTCTTTAAACTGCTAGGCCGACCCGAGCCAGCGGCAACTATGAGTGCAGGCACATAACACCGCTGCCAAACGATCACCGTATCGCTTATAGACACGAGCTCCCCAGAAGTTTTCTTTACCGAGGCCACCACTTTCACCACCAAACACCCAAAAATAAACTTTCTCGTAGACTCTGGTTGCGCAGTATCACTCCTACCACTCTCCTTCAGACCAGAGCAAAATTCTCACAATCTTGACGTCCTCAGAGCAGTAAATGGGTCCCCGATTCAAACAGCAGGATCCACAATACTGAATTTTACTCAACCATCTTGAAAACAACCTTTTACTTGGACGCTTATAGTGGCCGACGTCGAATTCCCGAACTTAGGTGCCGATTTTTTCACGCATTTCTGCATTCTCATTGACTGCCAAAACAAAAAATTACAGAACACCACACCAAAAAACAACACTCACAAACACACAGAACCTATACTAAAACGACAATCATACAGAAATTGACAAACAACCTTTACTCCAACTTAATCACAAATACATCAAAACACGTAAATTTCTCCGATGAATTTAACAAAGAAGTAAATCAACTTAAACACGATATTACAACAAATAGAAACACAAAAACATGCAAACAAGCACAACAGACAACTAACAGCCAACCACAACAAACATATCACAACACCACAGATCACGAAAACATTAAACCATACACGGCATCACTACCACAAGAACTAATCGACTACATTAACATTACCTGCAAGAACACAATTCCGAAGTCAAAGACAGTCAACTCCAAGTATAACACGCAACATAACATAATCACCACATTATCACCCTATCAAACAAAACTACGACCGATACCGCCAAACATACGCTCAACTGTCGAGAAAGAATTCCTGACGCTCGAAAAAGATGGAATCGTACGCCGTTCAGCATCACCCTGGGCCACACACCTGCATATAGCCACCAAAAAGGAATGTACCGTGAGGCCATGTGGAGATTATAGACTCCTCAATTCTGCAACAGTCTCAGATAGCTACCCACTCCCACTATTAACCTATATCTTTCACCGAATTACCTCGTCAACCATTTTTTCAACGATCGACCTTCACAAAGTACCAGTAAACCCGACAGATATCGCTAAAACAGCCGTCACAACACCTTTTGGCCTTTTCGAATACATCCGGATGCCTTTTGACCTACGCAACTCCACACAAACCTTTCAGCGGTACATAGACGAAATTCTCGCCGATTTCCTTTTTGCACACCCTTATATAGACAATATACTCATCGCTTCACCCAACACTAGCGAACACATCCAACACCTCCAACTAGTTTTCTCGCGATTAAAAGAGGCCAACTTACAGATAAAATGGTGTAAATGTAATTTCGTTAAACCATCTGTTACCTTCTTAGGCCACACCATTTCAGATCATGGTCACTCACCACTCGAAAATAAACTACAATCCATACAGTTCATCACACCACCGAAAACCGTCTCTGACCTCCGCAGTTTTCTAGGAATGGTGAATTATTGTCAGAGGTACGTCCCCAACTGTTCATCATTAACGGCACCACTTTCTGCAGCCAGCTCAGGACCAAAAAAACAAGTCGTCCAATGGTCAGAAGAATTCAGACAAGGGTCAAGGCAGCCCTGACAAAATTAACTGTTTTAGTCTACCCCGTAAAAGGTGCACCTTTGGAGCTCATTACAGATGCTTTCAATGTTGCCGCTGGCGCAGTGCTGCAACAAATTATCTCTAGCAATGCCGAACCCCTAGAGTTCTTTTCTTACAAATTCAACCCCCTCGAGCAACGTTATTCCATGTTCAGTCGAGAACTGCTCGCAATTTCCCTCACCGTCAACATTTTAAACCGTTTTTGATTGGCCATCGCTTTGTCATAATAACTGATCACAAACCCTTAATTTATATTCTATCCATGAAAGACCCATCACTACGCCAACAAGGGCAAATATCCTTTCTTTCTGAATTCAGTTTCTCGATAATGCACATCCCCGGCAAAGAAAACGTCGCCGCCGATTGCCTTTCCAGTTCAGTCGCATCAATCGATTTCCAACCAATTTTCACACCACAAAAGCTCCTAAAAAAATCCACCATCCGCAAATGATTTATCGAAATTTAAACAAATATCCACAATCAAGAGAATACATTTCGACCTTTCCCTTCCAGACACCCCAAGACCAATACTTAGCGAGACCTTGTGTAAAACAGCCTTCGACCACATCCACAACCTCAATCCCCCCGGAAACGCTAATATATACAATCTGTTACACACATGCGTGATTTGGCCATAGATGCGGGGTGACGTCCATCAATGTGTCGAGCAATGTTTATCGTGCCAAAAATACAAGATAAACCGGAAGTTAAAACCAAAACTTTATCACTACCCTTATCAACCCAATTCGATACGGTCCACATCTACATCGTCGGACGTTTACCATCAAATCACGGCTACCAATACCTTTTAACGATGATCAATAGAGCCACCAAATTACCCGAAGCCATGCCACTCCGCAACATCGACGCAGAAACGATCACCAAAACGTTCCTATCCACGTGGGTCTGCTGTTTCAGCGCCATAAAACATCTAATCTCCGACCAAGGAAGACAATTTGAGGTAGGTTTATTGAAAGATATAGTCAGACGCCTTGGCACCACTCATATCCAAATCTTAGCTTACCATCCACAAACCAACGGTGCAATCGAAAGTTTTCATCGCACTTTCAAAACATCAATGCGAATCCTTGCTGAAAAGACTAACAGTTGGATCGATGTGTTACCATTCGTACTTTTAGGTTGATGCAACACACCTTGTTCTTCCACCAACACTTCACCCACCCAGGCTGTATTTGGTCATTTAGCACGTTTCATCGCCGACCTCATCGATCAAAACGCCCCGCCATCAGAGTCAGACATCCAAAAAGCAAGACTCCACTTTGATTACATGGACGACAATTATTATTGCAAGGTGTATAACAATTTCAAGCCGCACCTAGCGAAATCACTATACGAAGTCAAATATCTTTGGTTAAAGAACCAACACACATCCGATCTAGCTCCATCATTCACAGGCCCTTTCAAAATCGTCCAACTCTTTTTCCATAATGCCAAAATTCTAAAGGACAACAAAGAAATAGGGGTTCACCTGTCCAACACCAAACCCGCATTCTTCATAGACGATGACGGTTCCATCGAAAAATCAATCACGCACGCTTCATCATCCCAACACGAGAACTTGAGCATTATAACCGACCTTCTGGCCGCACCAATAAAAACACCTGCCACAATAACCTACACTTTCCCAACACAACAAAGCAACACCGACACGCACACCATAAAACATTCAAACAAGAAAAACGCTGAACACAGATTTCTTGTTAACTCATTATAGTCTTAGTCAATGAGACAAAGGTCATCTGCGTATGCTAAATGATTGACATTCAGTTCGGTTCCGTCCTCATTTCGTAGTTGTAATCCAATTTGCTTCTGCTAGTTTGAGTGCTTTGTCAAACATAATATTGAACTATGTCGGTTTCAGGACACAACCCTGTCTTACACCTTTGAACATTGTGAACTCAAAAGCAATCGATCTTATCAAAGATGAACAAGAGCCAACAAGACTCGTCGATGATGATCAAAATTTTTATTATGTGAAGCACGATCGGGAACATATGAAATAGTTAAAACTCGAAAACGTAAAACTGAAGAACGAGATTGTGAGGAATATTTTAAATAGTTTGAATGTGTAAATGTATGGATGCTGTATGTTGATTTAAGTATGTTGAATTTAGAATGGTGATTCTCCCACCCAAATGGAAATTGGTATTTTTTATTAAATTTAAGTGATTGACTATTCGAACATAATTAAAATAATCATTTTATAAGTAATTTTTATTATAATTTTCAAAAAAATTTCACATCTTCAATTTCAGAATTAAAATTAAGTTTAGTAATTTTTAGTTAAATTTAAATTTAACTGATCAAGTATTGTTTTTATATATGCACTTTCAATAATTTGATGTCATTTTTATTATTTTCGTATTTATTTAAATGTGGTAAAAATTGATATTTTTAATTAATATTTTTAAGAGGTTAAATATTTAAAAAAGAACTTGTTTAAATGTTCTTAATAGCTATCAAATAAACAAATGATTTAATGTCATTAAACCGAAATATATATATATATATATATATATATATATTGTCTCTAAATATCTTTTTAATTGATGAACTTTGTTTTTCATTAAAAAATTTTCATTGGGATTGATGTTTATCAATAAAATTATTAAGAACCTTGAGACAAGTCTTATTGTTTTTTTATTATTATCACATTTGGAGTCATGACAACTCTCGCAAGATCTTGAACTGTTCTAATTGGTTTTTCAATTGATATTTTTAATCAAGCTAATTCGAACATTTTTTTCTAATTATTTTTACAATATTTAATTTCTAAAAACATTAATTAAAAATAATAATTTTAACCATTAATTAATAAAAACTCAGAATAATTAAGACTTTATAAAATTGTTAAAAATTAATTTAATTCAAATCTTATTAAATGCTTTACTTTTTTTAAAAAAAACGTAACGTTTTTAAAAACGTAATTTTAATTTTTAAAAAACAAAAAAAATTTCCTCAAAATGTATTGTTATTAATTTCGACTGATCAACCGTCATCATCAGACTGAATTAACAATGATATACTCGCGTTTATATATCAAAGCAATGTTTATGTTATCATTGTGCCATTTAAATCATGAAAATACTTTCAATAAAGTTGATGGTGTTTGGACATTGATTTTAGGTTCAAAAGATTTGATCAACAATGCTTCACACATCACCCTATCCCAGTAATTATCAAATTGTGAACACAAAATCTTAAAATTACTTACATCAACTTAGATCAACTATTCAAACAGTTCTTCTTATGTTGAGAAATATTGCTATCACTTTCCCTGCGATTATGTTCCTGAATTCGTTTACAGAGATGACGACAAGTCTCTCCGATGCATATATGGCGTTACACCCATTACATTTATATTGATAAACTAAATTTGAACATAACCCAGTTGGAGTGATAGATTTACTACTAAACAAACTTCCTATCTTACATGATCTAGATACAATTTTTAAATTTAATAAATTATTTTCATCATGTTTCAAAATAGAGTTTTTGAATTTCCTGAAACCCTCAGAGGAGGAACAGTCAAAACAATTTAATTGTTAATTTAAAAAATATGAACTCATCAAATTATTATTTTAATTATGTTCGAATAGTCAATCACTTAAAACTTAATAAAAAATACCAATTTCCATCTGGGTGGGAGAATCACCATTCTAAATTCAACATACTTAAATCAACATACCGCATCACTACATTTACACATTCAAACAATTTAAAATAGTCCTCACCAAAATAATTATACGTTATAATTTCTTCTTTAATTTTCAATTATAAATCAATAGCAAAACAACAAGAACAACTATCATAGAAGAATTCTTTATTTTCTACATTTCCATTTCACTTTCACTATCACTTGTGAGATCGATCATATGTTGATCAACATTTTGAGTGATGTTCTGGTCCCCCGCGACGAAAGGATCGACTTTTTCATTCAGGAATTTAACGAGTTGTTCCTTCTCATTCAAAAGCTCTCCGGTGGCGAAATATTTATCTGAAAAGTGTAATAATAATTCAAAAATAAATTACTAATATTAATTCATTAGAAATTTATAAAGATAAAAAAATGAAATGATAAAAACAATATATGATCAATAATGTTAAAGAAAGCAAGACAAATGATTATTTGTCAATAATTAAGTAAATAAATTTTATTTAATTAAATCAAGAAATTTAATATTAGTAAAACCGATGAAAATAAATATAAATGGGTTTATTGTAAAGCATGGAGGGAAAAAACCAAAATATTTCTATATAATAGAAATGTGTTTGTTTTTTCCCTCTATGCTTTACAATAAATATATTGTGTTATTAGTAACTATTTAATTGCAATTTAATTGTATGAAATTTCCCTTCTACAAAAGATTTAAATAGTTACTAAGAAATTAATAAATTGATTAAAAATGTAATAGTAATTTTCCCTTCTCTAAAAGATAACTAAAAAATTATCTTGGCCAAATAGAGTTCTGTCTGCATAAAGAATGAATACCAAAAAAATTTGATTTACTAGTTTATTAGTAAATTTTATAATTATTTTTTTAATGTAAATAAATAATCTAAAATTAAAAATAACAAAAATATAAATATATTTTATTTTTAATTTACTCATAATCAATGATTTCAATTTCATATTTTTTCCATTCTTTTATTGGTTTGCTTTCTATATATATATATATGTATCCATTGAATTTAGAAACCTATTTTTGAAGGCCTTTTACTCAATCAATTTTCTCCAAACTTTGTACATTAACTAACTATCTATGACAATAAATGATTATGTGAAAATTTGATCTAACTAAAAAATCAAAAAAATTTTTTTGCAAAAAGTTTTACGATTATCCACAAAATTTTTAAACTGTATTAAATAGAAATGTTTTTGGTTTTTTCCGCCCATGCTTTATGATAAATGTATTATGTTATTAGTAACCATTTAATTACAAAATTGAGTTGTAAATTTTTGGTATGAATTTTTTTGTTCTACAAAAGATTTAAATAGTTACTAATTATATATATGTGTGTGTGTGTGTTTCAAACCAAATTTTTCATCTTTATAACGTTCATATTATTTACTTACAATTGTAGGCAGATATTTAAATTAATTTAAATTTTTTGGAGCAAAAATCGTTTTGGTTAAGGGTTAGGGTTAGTGTTATGGTTATGGTTATGGTTTAAGTTAAAGGTGAGGGTTAGGGTTTGTAAAAAAAAGAATTAAATTTAAAGAAATGAGAAATCAAACACCGACTGCGAAACAATAAATAATAAATTAAAACAGAAATTTTCTTTAACTCCGCCGTCATACATGACGGGTCTTTTACTAGTAACACAATAAATTGATTAAAAAATGTAATAGTAATTTTCTCTTCTGCAAAAGATAAGTAAAAAAATTCTATTGGCCTAGAAGAGTTCTCTCCGCATAAAGAATGGATTAAAAAATTTTTTTTGGTTTAAGTATTAGTTTAAATAGATGACATTATTAAAAATTGTGAAGAAAACGAAATCATTGAAAGATTTAGTTCTCCATGGAATTTCCCGCTGGTGTGTGAACAGAAAAATGAGCAACAGGATATCAGAGTACGCGTCGATTGAATTAACGAATTTAAAAATTTTCTTTGGTGAATATTATGGTATTGATTCGGTTTTTATATCGAATTTTTGAACATCTTGAGTTCGTTATAGATTTAATTAAAATTTAAATTCGCACATCTCATATTTAAAGGAAAGATGTTTTTCAAAATATATCTATGTAAACAAAGGTAATATTTAATTTAATTTACAAATGAAATTGTGAGGGATAATTTGGAATGTTGTAAGTTTGTTGTTTGTGTGCTGTTTAGATTTGTGACTCTCCTACTCAGATGGGATTGGTATGTTTATTGATTGATTATTTGAATCTAATGAAATTAATTTTAAGTACTAATTAATTAAAGTTTGATAATTATGAACTTTAATAATATTTTCAGTAAATGATTTTAACTTATTAAATGTAATATATTTTAAAAAATTTATATTTTTAAAATCATTTAAAAAATTAAGTAATGCATTTTTATCCAATAAAATTTAAAAAATTAAAAATTAATATTAAAAACTTTCCCATTCATTGCTTTTTTAGATTTGAATACATAAACAAAGACTATATCAATCAAAGAAAGATGAACTCTGAAAATGGTTGTGAAGAATCTGTTTGTGTTGTCAATAAATGTCAAAAAATAAAAACAAAAGTCTTTGATGATGGTGAGAAACGACAAACACATTTTTCCTATAATGCTCTATGACTAGCGAATAAAATAATAATGCAAGTGAGGCCACGAAGAATATCTGCGTCGTTTATGGAAATGCAGTTAGTGTGCGGACAGTCAGGCGATGGTTTGAAAAGTTAAGGTCCGGAGTCTTCAGTCTCGATGACGAGCTCGGGAGAGGACGCAAGACTCAGCTGGACATTGACTCCTTGAAAGCACTGGTAGAATCAGAACCAAGAGACAATAGGGACGTCTCCATACAATAATCCAAGCCTATGTGGAAATACTCGGGAAAGTGTATAAGTTTGGTGTATGGGTTCCGCACCAACTTTCGGAATAAAATATGGTTCAACTGGCGACCATTTCGTCTTTGCTCTCATGAAACACTCGTGAGTCGTGGCCAGACACCGCTTTCGTCGGCTAAACCTGGTCTCCATCTGCAGAAGATAATGCTCTGTACCTGGTGGGATCCGAACGGAATGGTGCACTAGAAACTCATAGACCCTAACAAAACTATTACGGCTGAAGTCTATTGTGCCCAATTGAACCGGCTGAATGAAAATCTGAAGAGGAACAGGCAATCTCTTGTTAATAGAAAAGGTCATTGTCATTCTTTAGCAAGATAACTCTCGGCCACATGTTGCAAGAATGACACAACAAAATATCATAGATTATTGGTGGGAGGTCCTGCCCCACGAACCATATAGTCCAGACACGGCCGCATCGGATTACCACCTGTTTCGATCTCTGCAAAACTTCTTAGTGGGAAAAGAGTTCGCAGATGAAGAGGATGTCACACGGGCTATCAATTCATTTATTGTCTCAAAGTCCCCGGAGTTCTTGAGGGATTGGGTCGAAAAGTTGGTCACGAAGTGGGGTCAAGTAATTTAATCTTGATAATTTAATCAAAATTGATTAAAATTTTATTAATAATAGCGGACATTAATTACTTTCCAAATCAATATTTGAAAATGAATAGAAGTGTTTATAACTTGAATAAGGTACATAATTATATAATTAGCACTACATAGTACTAAAGTCAAAAAAAGTAAAAATTTAACAAAGTATTTTTTTAAAAATATCAATTATTTATACAAATCAGTAATCAGTGAAAATCAATAATTAATACAAAATTAGGCACTGACCGTATTTATTGACCATAGCATTGGATTCCTCGAACTCAATGCATTCGCGTATCTGTTCTTCAGTCAGTCTACTGGTCACCCAAAAGACGATCCGCTGCGCCAGCACCAATGATTCGTACCGCATGTACCATTTCAATGCCAATTGACACACTTGTTTCACGTCGTCTATTGAAAGGTCCTTCAAGATGTTGTCGATCGTTAGAATGTTCGAATCAACACCCATGTTTTGTTCTGAGAGTTCATAAAATATCTTTTTGAATAATCGATACGTCAGTTTCGGTCGATTCATTTTTATCGATAATTTAACGGCTTGTGAATATTCTTTCGCTTGTAAAAGATTGTCGAGGTCTTGAGTTCTAGTAAGAAGAAAAGAATTGATCGATAGTGTACTATTAGATTTGATAGTGATTTACTGTTGTATCTCGAGATTCTTGTCGATCTTCTGCTGGGCCAGAATCTTCTCCGTTGTGTCTTCATATATACAGATCAGGGACAGTGCACCTCCAACCACAAAACCACGAGATTTCGGTTCATCGTTGTCATAATCGATCATTTCGACCAAACAATATATCGGATCGTCATATTTCACGAAGTTATCAATCAACAAACAAGTCTCTCTATTCCAAACGCTCACGAACCCCTTATCGTTGCTGGCCAAACATCACAAATAAATAAATCAAAACTAATCAATAATAATACCATGACATGATTAGAGATTCATCATTGTAGAATATCGCCCGAAGATTTTCATGCTCCGATTTATACGTCTTTCGAATTATTAATATTTATTAATACTCATATTTCATTTAATCAGTTAATAAAAATATTAAAAAAAACAAAATTTCTATCGGAATCAATTGATACCTTTCTTGTCTAAGTCAGAACAAAATTATCTTAACATGTCAGTGTCGTGACTTGGAATTAATGTTTCTTCAAGCACATTGATAACGAAATATGTCAACTTAAAAGAGATCTGATTTTCACTTGGAGCAAGAAATTCTGCTTGATGCAAATTCAGAAGGACAAAAGTTGGCGCAAATTTCAATCAAGCCCAACAAAACTAAAAGCCATTCTTTTGCATTCACAACCTAGCAGGTTGGAAGATGTGACCCATGGTTATTTTCGCTTATAAAGAAAGAGCAGCATAAAGAAAATTGCAACGATTATGAGGAATATTTAAAATTGTATGAATGTATTGATGATGTATGTTGATTTAAGTATGTTGAAATTAGAATTGGAATTCTGCACCCAGATGGAAATCGTTATTTTATACAATTTAAAGTGAGTAATTCTTCGATCATAATTAAAGTAATAATTTGATAAGTGTATATTTTTTAAATTAACAATTTAAATTAAGTTTAATATTTTGTAAAAAAGCATTTAATTAAATTTAATAAGATTTAAATTAAAGTCATTTTCAATAATTTGATGACATTTTTATTATTTTGGGTTTTTATAAAATGGTTAAAATTATTTTTGATTAATATCTTTAGAAACTCAATATTTTTAAAAGATTGAGAAAAATTATTCGAATAATCATTGATTAAAAATTGAAATAACAAAACCAATAAGAGCGATTTCAAACGACGAAAGATCTTCCGAGAGTTGTAATAACTCTAAATGTGATTGTAATAAAAATTCAAATGGGAATTGTCTCAATGTTCTTAATAACGATGAAGAGATGTCTACGAATTATACCCAAAATAACTTGCGTCTAAATTGGTGGATGATTTTTATACTGATGTACAGTTCTTTTTGTTGCATATTTAGTGAATATCAATATTTACCCGCCCAAAGTTACAAAAGTCAAATTTCGGTTTGAATATCAGATCACAGAACTTAGTTCAATTACAGTATAACATCTAAATTTGACCAACTTCCAATTTCGGCCACTTTTAGAAACAATCTTTTATAAATCAATGAAAAACCTCCAATTTGGCCAAAAAATTAAGATTTTAATGCAGATATTCAAGATCAAATAGAAGATGATTTTTTAGGAATTCTTATAGGGAAATGATACATTATTGGAATATCAAATGGTTCCATGAAAATTCGACACAAGACAATTTGACATACTTTTCCTTGGACACAGTAAAGTTAATTCGACAATAAGACAACACAATTTTTTTAATTCGACACAGTAAAAGTTAATTTTTAAAATTTTATTCATTGCAAATTAGCTAGCCGACGCAAGTATTTTAGTTTCAAAAAACATGTATTTAGTATGATAAATATGTATTTCATATAAAAATATCAATTTAATATGAACAAATGTTTAATATATATATATATATATATATATATATATATATTTTAAAAATTAACTTTTACTGTGTCGAAGGAAAAGTATGTCGAATAGTATGTGTGTCGAATTTTCTGGTTACCATATCAAATAGATGTCAACATTTGGCCAAATTTAGAGGTTATATTTTTTGACAACAGGTATATCTATCAGTATCAAAGAAAAAACGGCACCCGCAACTGACTTGTATAATCTTAACGGTGATCGGACAATTGTGTAATACCATATGGGTATTTGACAATTTGGTTACGTTTATTATACTGAATGATGTTCTTCCAAACTTGTCTCCTCAGAAAATCCTCATTGACTTTGAAAAAGTTTGTAAATTAACAGCACAAGAAGCATTTCTTACTTGTGCTAAAGACTTGTTAGGAAGGTTGTATCATTTGGATTGAAAACTGAGTTTGATTCGGATCGTGATATCAAAGTCAGAATGAAATCTATCATATCTATAGAATACTTATGCTAGAGTTTTCTGATGAGGATGGTTACAATGACTTCCTCAGCTACTTTTCTACCACGTGCAATGAGGGCCCAGGTGGAAGAAATCCTACATTTCCAATTGTTTTTGGATCTACTTTGATGCTGCCGCAGATGGATCTCCAAAAACAACCAACTATATCGACTGACTTTTATATCGACTGACACTTGCCAATGTTCATGGAGGTCGAAAAGATATTAAGAAAAGAAGATATGTTGAGCTAAATCTTCTAGTTGCTGAGGAAGTACAAACCTATGCCAATGAACCTAACAAGATCAAATATTTGAAGAGATTGGGTAATCTTCAGTAATCAATATAATATTAGGTTGATCGAAAAATAATGGCGGTTTTGGGACACAAACTTCAAAGACGTGAAAATTCACAGAAACAAAAGTTTATTAATCAAAGTATGAACCGTTGGCATCAATACATTTTTGCAAACGAGAAACAAGTTGTTTTATTCCATCAGCATAAATGCATCGGTTCTCGAAGCGACGAATTCTTCGAAGGCATTTTGAGCATCATTTTGGTTTTTGAAAATTTTTTCACGTAGGAAGTTGTACAAATGCCTGAAAAAGTAGAAGTCCGTTG
>MQRK01236597.1:0-13044 GCA_001938485.1 Girardia tigrina | reverse complement strand
ACGGTGGGTGCGGCAAAACCTCCCAACCCAGTGATATGAGTTTCTGGCGAGTGGTCAAACTTGTATGCGGTCTTGCGTTATCATGCTGAATTACAACTCCTTTTCGATTTGCCAATTCAGGACGTTCCTATTGAATTAAATGAGCCAATTTCTCCAGCCGACCACAATATCTGTCTGAATTGATGGTTTCATTCCTCGGAAGGAGTTCAAAAAACACAATTCCTTTAAAATCCCACCAGACGGAAAGCATAACCTTCTTTTGGTGAATTTCTGCTTTTGGGATCGTTTTGGCAGACTCACCACGTTTTGTCCATGATCGTCGGCGTTCCACATTGTTGTAAACAATCCATTTTTCGTCACCCGTAATTAAGCGCTTCAAAAATGGATCACTTTGTTCTCGCTTCAAAATGGAATCGCAATTGTCTATATGTTTCACCAAATGAATTTCTTTCAGTTCATGTGGTAACCACATATCGAGTTTACTGACGAATCCAAGTTTCTTTCAATGACTTCCAATACTTGATTTTGATATTTCCAGAGTCTCTGCAACTTCTCTTGTCGTCATGTATGGATTAGATTTGATCAGTGCTGTTATTTTGTCGCCATCAACTTCAACTGGTCGACCGGAGCGTGGTGCATCTTTCAGATGAAATTTTTCAGAACGAAATTTAGAAAATCAGTATTGACACTGTCGAAGTTTTAAGGAGTCACTACCATATAGAAAACATATCTTCTTATGAGCTTGCACAGCGGTTTTCCCTTTGCGAATATAATACAACAAAACATGACGAATATGCTCATTTTGATTTTCCATTTCGAATTGACGGTAAAGTAATAAATTTAAACAAAATCAATTAATATTTTGTATAAACAGTCTGAAAATTGAGGTTTCAGAATATATAATTGAATTTAAATTGTATCACATCGTTTTATATTTTCAAGCTTTTTATTAGGACGTACTCAAAAACGCAATGACTTTTTGGCCAACCCAATACATTATGAAACGATGTTACTTTCTTTTTACGTGATTATAATTTTAACTGTGTCAAATTTTTTTAAAATGAAATTTCAATAAAACTTTTTCAGTGTTAAAAATCGTAGTTGTAAAGTTATTTGACATTTGCGGAACGCGAAAAATGTGTTTTGGGTTTCTATAGTTTGTCTGCATGTGTGAAAAAATAGGTGGCGATTGAATTTTGATCAAGATAATTCATATGCCAACATTGATGGAACGAGGATCAGTGTTTGAATTGTACTTCGAATTGAATCTCCACCTGCTGTCCTCCCGGGATCTTACTCCAGCAACTTTATTAGGGAAAGAAGCCTCTCGCACCAACTGTCTGGGATGTCGAAAGAAAACCTTAAAAAATGTGTAGTCCAAAAAGGACTTCGTTGAATAAATGACTTTAGAATATTCAATGTATCGAGTAGCATGTCTCAAAATTAGCCCCAGGTTGAGAACAAAACCAATGTCGAATCGATAAATAAAATAAATATAAATTCCATAAAGTGGACAGAAAGCATTAATAAATAATGACAGTACGTACGTAATCATCTGATTAGATGGGGTATAAAAGTCGATTGCCGTAACAGTAGCCTGATGCCCAGTAAACTTTCCAAGTTGCTTGCCTGTCTCTGTGTCCCAGGCAATTATATCATGTTCCATCAACGCCACTGATACGACAACATTGGCTCCCGGTTGATGTTTAACGATACTGAATGAAAAGTAATGGACGATAATGACACAAACCATTACTTAATCCTGGATATGTGAGAAAAGCACTCAAAGACCTTATTCGAGCCAGATCCAATATGCCAAATCTTGAGTTTCCTATCGGCACCGCCTGTACACAATCGAGTCGAGGATTCGTTGAGACTCATCGTGAGAATGGGTGCTGTGTGACCCGACTATAGAAACAGATTCGTTCAATCAACATTTAACTCAACACTCATACCGGCCATTGCTTCATGATTCTATCGGGCTTCGAACGATCGATTTGTGTTAATAAGAGATTCTTATTGGCCAGAATTACTGTCTAATTATTAATAAACTGTAAAGTATTTATTCTGACGGTAATTATTTTTGTCTACCAGTCTCGCCAAGAAACAATTTTCATTTTACGTAATGGTTTTTTTACTTATGTAAAAAGAGATTATTTTATCATTCGTATTTGTTAAGAAGAAAAGATAGTAAAAAAAGTATTGACTCATTGATAATAAAATTATTTCTTAAGTCCCTTACATTGATGATGCTATTTAGAGAGAGATATATATATATACCGTGTTTCGCATAATATAAGACATCCCCTAGTCTTTAGTAATCCCCCCCCAGCAAAATTTTATGAAAAATAGATTCATTACCTTTTATCCATTTATTCTTCTTGTGGGATATTTTTATCTCTCATCATTGCTGAAATATCACCGATAAAAGATTTATATTAAAAATAAAATTCTCACATTTTAATTACTATTATTAAAACAAATGATTAACTATAATATATAATTATATATAGTTTTTATTTTTTAAATTTTAATTTAGTTTTTTTTCTAGGATACAATTTATTAGAAATAGAATATCATAATTAAAAATAAAATTAGAAATTTTGGTTTAGAGTTAAAGATGACAGTTTTTAGTGCAAATTAATTAAGTAAACGTCATTGTATAATAAAATTAAATATAAATCTATAATATTATTAATACATTTGTTTTAATAATTGTAGTGTCGCCGATATTATTCGAATTCAACAGTTTATTTTGATCGAAAAACTAAAACAACTTCATAAAATTTTGCTGGGAGGATTAGTAAAGACTGGGGGATGTCTTATATTGTGCGGAAAGAATATTTTAATTAAAAATTTTAAGTATTGAAATAACCTTATGAAGGATTTAGATCATTTAAGAAAAGTATTTGTAGAACAATAAGTAGTACTAAAGTAGTCTCTGTCACATCCAAAGTTCAAAGTTTCCTCTCAAACAAATCGAAAACAGTTTGTGATTTGCAAGCTAATCTGGTATATAAATTTAATTGTCACGGGTGTCAAAACTCGTACATCGGAGAGACAAATCGTCATCTCAAAACCCGAATTAGCGAGCAGTCGCAAATGAGCCGATCAAGTAAGGTTCTTGGTCATTGGTTATGTTGTAAGGATAGAACCTCATCCATTTCAAAAGATGAGTTTTCTGTTCTACAAAAGGGTTTTGATTCACATTACGAACGACAGTTTGGTGAATCTCTACTAATAAGACACTACAACCCATCAATTAACATTCAGAATGGGCAAAGTAAGGTTATTTCAATACTTAAAATTTTTAATTAAAATATTCTTTTTGCCATTATTACCCAATAATACTTTGATAAATAATAATAATTAATTTTTTCGTTACCTTTTAAAGTAAATATATCTGTAAATCGTAAATCTATATTAAACATATCGTAAATAATCTTATTCTTAAGAAGACGTTTTAGTATATTCTTCAATTATGTTTCTTTCTTAGATAAAAGGTTTACTATTTTCCTAGAGATTATTTTTTTAGAATTGATAAAAGATTATTTATAGAATTGATGTTGTACATTTTTTCGTTTTTTATTTAGTAAATTTATTTTGTACTTTGTAAATATTAATTAACTACAATGTACAGTAATTCATTTTATTTTATTTTTATACAATTTAATATATGAAAAAAATCTAAATGTAATATTCAGTTATTACTTCTTTCTGTATGGCAATCTGAATTTCAAACTTACGTATTTTAAAAACATTTTTTTCATATTAAATTGATATTGTTTTAATATTAAATCGACATATTTCATAGTAAATACAGAATTTTTAATATTAATCTTAGAATTGAATTAAAAAATATTTTAAAAAATGCCTAATTCATGAATTTGGCATAGCATATGTATATTAGTACGGGTACATTACCGTAGGAGCCCAAGCAAAAATAAAAGTATGACAACATATAAAAAATTATAAACGTTCCAGGGAAAATAATTAAACTCTGTTATTTTTTAATTAATTTTTTAAAAATATTAAATAAATTATTCTTATTTTAATTAAACTTGTTTTTTGACTCATTTTTAAGCCTATTTTTATTTATTCTTATTTTTGCATAAAATAATTAGCTGAAAATAATTTTAAAAACAGAAAATCCACAAAAATATTCAATTTTAAATATAAAAAATTATATAAAGTATAGTAAGCATACCTAAAAAAATATTAAACAAATTATTAAACATTCATTTCATTCTGAAATCGGAGTGCAAATATTTTCCAAAATAAATCAAATAATTTCTAAATTAAGTCAGTGAAGTCAGTGGTTACGCAATCAATACATTTGTTTCCCATTGAGATTTTGTCACTTAAAAAACATTTTATATATTTTTTTAAGAATATTTCTCCTGGAATGCCGATAATTTTTTATATATTGTCATATATTTATATTTGCTGGGGTCCGTACGGAAGTATACCCGTTAATATTGATATTAGTCGCAATGTGGAGGGCGGGAAATGAATTCAAGTCGTAAAAGAAGATATTTAAAAAATGATTCTCGGAGAGACTGAGAGAACGACCGATCAAAAAACAGATCTCACGTGATCGGAGACATTGGCCACGAAACAAGTCACTTCTTCATTGTCCTATGCAAAAGCACAATTAAAAAATTCATTGATATAAATATCGATTTCTATCTTCTCTATCAATTCTTTCACAAATTCAACCTTATTAAATGCGGCTTGTTTCGTGAGACAATCTCGCCTGAGATAGTTGACATTCTCTCCATCATCGGCGATAATAAAGCCGTCATTTGTCACCTAATGATTTCGTTCAAACGATATTGATAAAAATACAATTATAAATATTCATTCAAAATAGAAAATAAAAAAATCACGAACGACAAGTTGTTTTCCCGAACCGCAAAACGATTCAAATTGTCCTTTTAATTCAAAGCTTTAAAAAGAAAAATTCAATAAAATACTTTTCACTCATGAAATAGAGAATACTCACTATACTGACATTTCAAATTGCCTCGATGTTACGTATTATTAAAACAAAATTACTTTGAAATTTATAATTAAATATATTAAATTTGATATATTTTGTAATTTTACTGAAACTTTTTGATATTTTCGGTCTCGGTTAAAATTTGAATCTTTCGATTATTTTTCTTTACATTTTGTAATTTGTTTTTTGATAACAAAAATTTTAGAAAATAGAAATTTTACAAGAGGAAATATTGAAATCAGATTTTTGAAATATATTATAAATGTATTTTTTAAGAAATTGTAAAAATTAAATGACAAATGTTTGATATTTTTTGTAAATAGTTGGTTGGTTTTTTTTCTGACAAGTTACAATAATCAATTTAACGAAATGTATTTACTTGTAAAAATTTGTTAACGAAAAATGAACAAAATAATTGTGTTTGAACTAAACGTTTTTCGTTATTGACCAATTTTTAAATTTTACATCTTCATAATATTGATTGCAAAAATAGGTATAAAATATTTTTTAAAAGGATAATAAGTATAATCATACCAAAAAAATTTTTGGTGTATAAGCTTTTATAATTTGTCATATGTTTGCGGTTCTATATCTATTTCACCCACTAGGCGAAAACCCGCTTTCTATTTTCATTTAGATGTAGCAAATTTCAAAGCCTACTACTGAGGAAAACATGAGAACGACACTTTAATTACTTTTTGCGGTCAAACTAAAGGCGGTAGATGAGTAGTGACAGTGAAAAAGTGTATTGTCACCTAGAATACATCAGTCCTGAAAGTTTCATGTCGCTAGGTGAACGGGAAGTGGGTGAATTTTCGATCGCAAAATTTGATGCATCCAGACAGACAAACAAATGAAACGTAATAAAAGCTTGTAAAAAAGCATTTTAACAAATTTTATTTGCTATTTTTAAAATTAATTTTTCACGATCCAATGATCTTATCCTGCAATAAACCAGATATCTTTCATTCTGTGGTAATTTTTTAGTATTTTTTCAATTTTTCGCATGGAATTACATAAATTTTCGTTTTGATTATTAAAGAGATTTCAAGACTGATTTTTATACCATGGTTCTTCAAAAATATTACCCACTAATTTCTCAATATTAAATTAGTAAAAAATTGAAGATGATCATCCTGATTTTGATCGAAGAGTTCATTATCAATTAACTTTCACATTTACCAACCATTTCCAGACAGCCGAAGATAATGGATTGATAGTCATAGAATCATAGGCCAGCATTCTGATTATGATTTTTTTCAACTATTAAGTCTACAAAATGTTTTTACTTTTTAAATCGTATATTTAATCATGTTTTCCTTAGCTCTACAAAATTTTGATGTTTTTCAAATTAAAGCATGTCTTAATTACTTTTTATTTAAAATTAAATTTATTACTTAATTTGTCTTAGTTATTCAAATATCTATTCTGGTAGTTTTATTTTGTTAACTTTATTATCTCGTGTTAAATTAAATTTCAACTTTGTTACGATTTTAAATTATTCTAAAATTATTTTAATGGTATGTTATTCTTTAAATTTCAAAATTTTAAACTCAGAGAAAATCCTCACAGTATATATATATATATATATATATATATATATATATATATAACAGGGTATTTTTAAGGTTTCTAGTTTGGTGTAACCTAAGAAAATGTGGGTGAACAGTATAACATTTATTTTACTCAAAAATTGTTACATCACACATGCACACTGGATTTAAAGAGTTAAGAACAAAAGAATGTCTGATAATTATTAAATAAGTATACAATTATAAATGACCTTGTGTAATATCGTCTATGTGCGAGAGGGAGAGAGAGTGGATGGAATAGCAGTGTGTGTATTTTTTAATGAACCCATGCTTTACCTAAAAATAGTCATTTTTGGGTTTATATCTACAAAAGTTGGATGTACATTGTACGCCTAAAATGGCTTTAAAAAAACCCTGTATATATGTCGTTCACTGTCCATAGTGAAAAGAATAGTTTATTAACTTTTCTGGATTTTTTAATTGAAAGAAAGGATTATCGTAATGAAACAGAGATCTGTAGAAAGTAAACTGATACGGGGTTGTATGCAACTCCAAAACGTTTTGTGAACTCAAATATCTTAGTAACATGATTAAAGGCTTGGTGTTTCGTTCTTTGTTTTTGTCTTGAACTTATTCCAAGGTCTTTTCAAGCTTTAAAAAAACTTGACCTTTTACACATGAATAGCTATTTAACATCTTTCTTGAGAAATTAACTAGAGAAAAAATTGATAAATTATTTATAAATTGTGTAAATAAAACAATTGATGAAAATGCTGATTTGAAACCAAATATGGGTTGAAAACCAAAATACTAATGAAACACTTAATTGTGGCTACACATCAACTGTTCCTTGTTCTGAAGGTTTTAAAAATACAAATATTCTATTCTTAAATCAATTATTATCATAAATTTGAATTTAAAAATCGTAACTAAAACATATAAAATCCAGAATATGATCAGTAATAAATCGATAACTCCTTTTATATATATATATATATATATATATATATATATATATATATAATATTTTAGATTCATGCGATGATAAAATTAAAAAAGAAGTATATAAATGAGAAAAGCCAATTATTAAATGTTGTAAATGACTTATACAAAGTGTTTTATAAAGTTGATTTTTTTAGTCGAAAAATATAATTTCTTTTTAATATATTAATTATACAAACTATAAATCGAGTGATTTGCATATTCGACTTTGGTTTAATTTGATGTTACATAAATGTATTGAACCAAAACCAAACTTCTATGTAACTGAAAATAAATAAAGAACTTGAATACCAGAAAAAAGACAGGATAACACTGATCACAACAAACATTCGACATTTATTTTATTAGAATTTTAATGAAAGTTTACAGTTAATCTTATATTAAAAAATTAATTTACTGAAATAAGAACATATTGCAATTTAAATTGAAACAAGCTTTAATATTTATACTATAAATCCTAAAGAGAAATTCTTTAAGGGAATCTATTAGTAAACGTTTAAATCAAAATTAGTCATTGTAGTATACTTAATTATTACAATGACTTAAGATTGTAATATAACAATCCTTTCATATGTTTTTTATAGAAAAAACTTTTTCAGAATTGTAAGACTTCCATTAAAAATAATGATTCAGAAATTTTTTTGAAATCGCAAATACAAAATTTCTAACACAATTAAATATTAAAACAAAATTGTTCATGAGAATTTAATATAAAAATATTTTGAATACATATTAAAAACACTAATTGGATTTTCAATACATTTATTGATATCACAACTTGAATTGCCACTAGGACAATTCTCCACAAAAACTTTTTAACTAGTCATCGCTCTTGATTGATAAATTTAATTCTATTTCTAAAGGTTTTATTATTTAAACAAATTTAAATTAAAATTTATTTACAATTTGATTTCAAAATAATTTATAATTTAAATTACAAAATATTTTTAATTATTTAAAAAAATATTTTAAATATATAATTTATGATATATTAATTTAATTTTAAAGTTGTCATTTTCCTTTTTAAATTGATTTCATAATAAGATGTATTAAAATGTTTAAAATATCAATCTTCCATCTTGGTTGGAGAAATACAATCCTAAAACAACATACAATAAACACAATTCAAAAATTCCTCACATACCCATCGATTTAAATTTAATCATTAGATTAGTCAAATTTAGATTTTAGTCATCACTTTATTCCTAACTTGAAAATTTCGATTTGTGTCTACTATATTTTTGTTTTTTTCTTTCCTGTCATTTTCTTCATTGGTGTTTTTCAAACAATGTCTTAATTTCCTACCAAGTATTATTTCCGCTGGTGAGACACATATGGTAGCTTGAATTGTGCTATTTAACATAAATTCTACCTCTGGAAAAATTTCCATCCAGTCTTTGTGAGCTTCATCTTTCATTCGTCTATTCATATGATCTCTAATTGTTATGAATTGTACATGCATAATTGTTTTGAATTGAACATACAATCACATACATATTTATACATACAACTAATCATACACCTATATTTACTTCCTATTGTAGCACCATGATCACTTCTCCCTGTTTCTCTGCTCATGTCCGAATTTCCTATTATTCATGAAGTAATCTCTTCTTATCACAACTTCTCTTATATCTTTTCTTCATTTCGTTCTCCTAATTCTGCCACTGTTTATTTTCTATTCGTATTTGTCCTTCGCTCATCATTTTTCACATTTGAATATTTTTGAATATTTGAATATATTAGAACTAATGGAAGTTTTGCAAATAATATATGACGTAAAATATAAATATGCAACTACAGTTTTGTAACACTGGCGCAATTAAATTGGGTGATTGAAAATTTGTGTGTGTAAAAATGTGCGTTTATGTGCTAGGTATATATATACCTGGTTGACCGCATGCCTAACCCGACGTTCTCGGGTAGTCTGTGTGCGTGTCTTGGTAGCTGTTTATTCGTCATGATGAGAGATATCCTGCAATTATTCTTATCTCGAGCGGTGCTGTTACGAGCATCTCGTGGATGTATGCGTACCTATATTGTTTATCTGTTATTAAGTGACAGGATGTGAGGTTCTAATCATTTCGATTTATTTTGACTATTATGGTTCGTTTGTTTATCTCTCATCCTTTTAGATTTGCGATGTCGCTCGGACGAGATTGTAATCGTGCCGTTACTGGTTGATTTAATTATTCTGGGTTAGTAATCATTCTATTTCACTTTAGACTATTAGCCGTAATCACAACCTCTTACATGATGTAGCCGCCATCCCTGACGATTCTTCGACAGTCCGCATACTACTGCCGTCGGGTTTATTTGAAAAGCCTGACGTCGCTGAAATTTTGGAGAGTCATCTGTTTACACAGGTATCTACTGTGGGTTTTTTTGTGTTTTTCTAATTTATCTCGTTTCATTTCAGACAAGCTATATGAATCATTGCATTGTGACTTCTACGGGGGTCTTCAAGTAATTAATTTCGTTAATTAATTATAATTTTACCTTTTCTTTATTAGCTGATTCAAGGGTCATACGGAGCTGATTCAATCATACGGACTCAATTGGGAAATACAAGGGCAAGGTCCGAAGAGTCCTTCTTCTGCCCTTTGTTTCAGCACGTTCGGAACCTATTTAACACTAACAGGGATAGTCGAGTTTGATTATCCCCACAAACTCTCAATAAGGTTTTCGTACGTGCAGGACGTTGGGTTTGGAGAAGGGTTTTCGGCGAATTATGGAATTCTACTCGTGTCGTAAAATATGATAATTTTTTATTATTAATTTATTAATACTAAAAATAATTTTGAATTATAAATTTTAAAAATGTTATGGAAATATTTTAATTTTTTATTATTGATTCGTTAATATTAAAAATATTTTGTGAAATAATTTTTTTTAAGTCATCATTCATTCCATATGATAATTAGTTTTTAAAACCGACAATAAAAATTGTTTTTTATATTATTGTTGCGGTACACAACAGTCTTCATAGCCGCATCGGAAGACTAAAGAAAGAAAAAAATGAGACATTGCTGAATATCTCTGATCAAATGCTCCGGACAATTCTGAGAATGAAGCTAAAAAAATAAATATAGGTAAACACTACACAAAATGAGTGGGAAAATCTAGGCATATTATTATGAACACAACATGAGTTACGAGGGAAGCAGGTCACCTGTTGTTGTAATATGCATAAAATCAAAGAAATGTAGAAATGTTGAAAAAAGAGGATCTAGACAACAATCCTGGACCAAAATCTGCAAAATATATCCTTCTTGAACATATGAAAGAAACAACACTTATTACAAATAATATTAACACATTGTAATCGGATCACGTATTAATGCGTTTTTGATAGATTGTTAGTGGAGTGTGCGTCACGTTAAAATACGGGTTCCAATATACTTGAGTTTTCCCTATATAGCGTCTGTAGGGTTGTAGCCATGTAGGTAAAAACCTTTTTAGAACAATAGATGGTTACCGAGGTAGTGTTATTCATCACAAAAATAGTCGAAGATAACGGTACATATAATGGTCTACATGCAACACTAAGACGAAGAATAATAATTTGTTTTAGTTTATTTCACTATTCTTTGGTGGTCGGACGTTGCTAAAAGCTAAATATCGAGTACATAGATTTTTGTATATAATTTGTAAAATAAAGGATGTTATGTAAAAAAAATATGATTTTTTTCAAAACTTTCCTACTTTATGTGAAATTCTGTAATAGTTTAATGATGAAAAATACATTTCTAAATATAATAAAATAAATAATTTGCAAAAAGAATTATTGAAATCAAACAAATATTTTTGAAGTTATCGCAATTTTTCTAGAGGTCTACGTTAGCGTGAAATTACGCGAAAAATCACCCGTTACCAGCACTAGTACGCGGCCGAAAACTGCCCGATCACAATGTGTTAATTGGGACTCCAGTGATGAATATACAAATAGAATATTTATCTTCGGCACAGCAGCGAATTTGGAATTGTTTGAGCTGTAAGTTTAAAATAGTTCCTGAAGTATTCCTACAATTATTTACTATACATGCTGATCCGGATTTTCCGGTCAATAGCTTTTTAGTATCCAATCACAAATTGAGGCCCTAATCAGGGTTGTTTTACATTCCCCAGATAATGGATATTCGGAATAAATATCCCAATTTCCGCTTTCGATTTTCGACGGAATCTATATATCGTTTGAATTTCGCGTTTTCGTTCCGATCGTTCGTTTTTCGGTGTTTTGAAATCGCGGTGCTTTTCCCCCATTCCAATTGTCGTCAGATGGTTTCATCATTGTCATTGGCTGTTTGGGATCCGATGTCAGTTTTACGACGACTTTTTTTATTTCGTTTTGTTTTTGGCTGTTGATTTTTTTCATTAAATCGTCGGATTCGGTTTCACATTCGAATTGGGATTTCATTTTAATGTTATAAATAACGTTGAAAAAGGTTAGCCGATGAAATTGATAAAATGGCGAAAAAGAAAATAATTGATTTTTTTATTATTTTTAAAAATTCTGAGTTTCAGCTTTTTACAGTTTATAGTCATTTATTTAAGCAATAACTATTTTCCTAACAATTACCAATATAAATATATACATACAAATATTTATCTTTACATGTCAAAAAAATTCATCAAACTGAGGAGATTTATTTTCAAGATTATTCAAATTAAGAGATTAAATTTTATTTGATTTTGAATTTTAATTTCAATTAAAATTTCAGTTAATTTATTTAATTCATTTACAAGGCATATTTCTTTGCTTAATTCTGCTTAAGTTCGATCAATTTTTAATATCCTCGACCAAATGCTTTAAATGACAAATGAGAACAAAAAGGAAGTTTGAATATGAATGAATTTTCTTGGCTTTGCTATAAGTCAAATGTTCTACCATACATAATAGTGTTTTGACAGATTTTGATTTAGCATTGTTTATTGGGTTTCCGAATGTTATGATATTTGGTTGCCTATTTAATCTTGGGCAATCTCTGTGGCTCAGAAATAGAAAAATGCTTATATAATAAAGACCGATAACAAAGCAAAATTAAAAAAAATTACTACCCACACCACTCCAATATACATATGTATATTTATATCATTTTTTTGTGATTAATGACATTTTACATTTATTTGCAGTATTGTCTTCTTTTAATGAAACAATTTTGATAAATATTTGAGTCAGTCCTTATTATGTCTTTAAAAATTCATACTATTAACTAATAATGATTTATTTTGATAAATTTTACTTTAAAATTTTTTCTTATTTCTATATATTTTTCATAATTTATGCTGCTAGAAAACACTGAAACATTATGAAAGCCTAAATAAATAAATAAGACTAAATAATCTTTATATTTTTAATTTTAATATATAATTATTTTTTGTTCAAAAGAATATATATATATATATATTGAGTCTTGTGAACGCAAGTTTAGTATTTCGAAAATATAATTTGATTAAAGCTTTTTTAATACAACTATTGGACATGTTTCGATTTTTAAAAAAATCATC
>MQRK01236591.1:8552-19577 GCA_001938485.1 Girardia tigrina | reverse complement strand
AATATTTTAAAATTAGTTGTTTTCACCTCCGATTTACATTAAAATCAATTGATAGTAAAAATTTGAATTTAAAAATCATTTCTAAATCTTACAAAATTCAAAGTATATATTCAGCAATAAATCTCGTACTCCTTTGAGTTTGTGTTTCAATCTGGTTTATCAATTTTCGTATAATGGATGCAACGCTACATACATTGGAGAGACGTCTCGTCATCTCTGTAAACGGATTCAGGAGCATGGACGATTGGGTAATGGGAGTAATATTGCTGGATATATGAAGGGTTGTAAATAAAATTTTGCGACAATAAAATCTGATTTTAATGGCGTTCTTAATTATAAAATTTTGCCATTATTTTTATTATTATTATTATTTAATCCGGAAAAGTGTAGTAAACTTTCTACTGCTAAGTCTTCATGTATACTTTGCTACATTCTTAAGAATATGTACTAATGTATTTTTGTTTTCACAAAACACACTAAAAACTTATAAATTTTTTTTAAGCCTAACATTTTTTCTGACATGTTTAATTCAATTCTTTTGAAGTTGTTGATTAGTATTGAAAGCTATTTAATTTTTCCTCAATATGAGCTAAATAGTTAATTATTTTCTGAATTAAATAATAGAAATCGAAGAGGATTTGTAACAGCTTAGGATGAATAGAATAATTTTTAAAAGAAAGTTAAATGAGAATCTGTCTATTCCAGACAGATAATGATTTAATTATTTAATATTAGAAAAAGTACACAAAATATAAAAATATAAAAATAATAAATAATGTACTAATAAAGTTAATATTTTTTCAAATAATTGTATATTTTTGATAAATCATTACTTATTCTTAATCTAAAAACAGATTAAAATTAACTTTTAAAAAAAGGATTTTTGTTATTAATTTTGAAAATTTTGTATAAAAATTAGAGATGTTTTTCTGTGATTAAAAATTTTCTTGAGTTTATATGATTTGTGCGAGAATAAAAAATGAATGCTTAGTACGAAAATGGAGAGATTTGTAAAGACAATTTACTCTGTTTCAATTAAGTCGTTCTGATAAATGAGTTGTTCCCTTCATTTGGGATGTTTCCATCATACTTTCTATAGTAATTCTTAATCTTAATCATCGAACAGCTATTGTACATCTTATAAAACTTTCTCAACTAAAGAACGCATTTCAAATACTCGAATCTTTATTTATTCCCACTCATAAATTCTTGATATACACAAGACTATGATTTATGGCGAGGTTAAACCACGTGCGTCTCTATGGACCCAAAAGCAGCGGAGCCTAAATCCTTTTTTCCAGTGACAATAAATATATCTACATCAATTACGTATTATTGTGTACGTGATTTATTTTGAAAATTTTGTATAAAAAATCAGATATTTTTTTCTGTGATTATAAGGTTTTTTGAGTTTAAATGACTTGTGCAAGAATAAAAAATGAATGCCTAGTATGAAAATGGTTTTGATTTATTGTGATTTGTAAAGGCAATTTACTTTGTTTGAATAATAAATTTGATATTAAACCAAACGACAAGCGGTTCCAAAACTATGGGTAGCGAAAAATTTTAAAATTAAACGCTTTAGTACGCATTAGTTTTGATTATCCGCTGTTTATCGAGATTAAGTGATGGTCAAGGCTCTGGCTTTTGATACCAGGCTGGTTGTATTTATCAAGCAATAGATTTTTTACGAACTAATTGAATCGTAAAAAAAACTGGAATGGCAGATATTTTTTCGAGATTTAACGATCTGAACTTGTACTTGCAAGGAACAGAAGGTTAAATGTTCACAGTTCATAACAAAAGTCTAGTTTTTATGAATAAACTTGCTCTAAGGAAAAACTGTATTGAAATTCAAAATTTTGATTGTTTCGAAACATTACAAACTTTTGTAATGGAGAATGAAGCAAAAGTTTATGATGGTATAATCACACATATCACATGAAAGAAAACAAAACACATATTGTACTTTCCTGAATAAAAGTTAATCTAAATTAAAAAAGGGGCTACATTTCTTTCCGCTTCATTCTTGCAACTCAGATATCCCAGGTCTTCGAGGAACAAGGGTCAAAATAGCTAATTTCTGTCTCTACTGAAATAGAACTTCTCTCCGTCTTTGTCCCACCAGACAGTATGCCAGTATAACGAACCAAAATTGTCGCCCTCTTCACAGCTTTGGCCTTGCCAGATTCTTCCTTGTTCTCTTGGATTGACCATAGTTTAAATTATTGATTTCAAAATAAATCAATTGCAATGAATATGGAAAAAATAATTTCACAATATAACTTTTTATTGGAATTTGGACTTTTTCCAATTACGGAGTTGTCACTTACACTGTTATTTTTGGTCTGAGAACAGAAACTCTGAAACTGTTAATTAACAACGATATAAATTATATATATAATAAAACTTAACTTTTTTTAATATTTATAAATATATATTTATATACATAACTTTGAAATGAAAATTTAAATTCTATATTCAGATTTTTAACTTAAATTCTGAATTTAAATTTTAATTCTTTTTTTCTTTTCTTTAATTCAAAAAATCCGGAGAGTTTTTATGTATCATTGGACATCTTTATAATGTTAATATATGTTTCAGAATGTTGAAGGATGATTTTCAACAAGATTTCGAAACATGTATAGTACGTGCAATGGAAATTATATGACAAAATACTGGGTTCTGAAGTTATGTCTTCACTGGCGGATAAAAGATGCTCTTTTTTGCTGGAGCATTAAATAAACATCAGCTCATTATCCTTAAGTTCAACTTGATCCAGGTCTACCAAAGGTTGTAGTTTTGACTTTTCTATAAAGTTGTTAGAGGATAGATATGTTGATTCAACAGGTGTGATTATTCACTCTGAAAATTTTATATATGAAGACTCAAATGCCATTTGAATTAAGAAAATATTTTAGTTAAAAGTTTTCAATATGTTTTCAGAGGGACAACAATCTGCGCTTTTTTGATTGAATCTAGTCCAGAAACATATTAAAAGGAAGACCAGAATTAAGTGTACATGTTCTTCTAACTTGAGGTTAATAATCATGATCTACATACTTTGTAGATCTATTCTAGAATACATAAAACTTATTTTCTATGATTCTTTTCAGAATGATTTTATTCTTTGTGTTAATGAATAAAATGTTATAATGTTATAATGTTATCTACAGCAACTTAAAAAGATACTTTTGTGCTTAGTAATATTTATTTGCAGAATCTAGTTTTCCTAGTCAAGGAGTAATACATGATGTAAGGAATTTGGAGTTATGAGGAATTCTTTGTAAGAGGTCAGAAGTAATAATTCCAGTATCATGATTCTCATTCTCTTATTTCTGTAGAGTATTTAAAATTTTCACTATGGATTTTTCAAGGAATTTGCTGCGGTTTAATATTTCTGACATTATTGATCCAAATTGCTTCTCAGTGATACAACAGCGTATTTGGCCTAAATTTTTTTGGCGTCTAAATAAATCGAAAAATATCTTGCAGGTTTTGAAAAATTATGCAATAGAAGCGTTACTTGAAACAACTTGTGGAGTAAAAAAATACAATGGGTTGTGACAATACTTATAAGGAACTAGGCTTGTAGGTGCTTTTGAATCTGAATTCTGAGGCCATTATTGTGTCCCTATATGACAGCTATGTCATCCTCGCTTTCTGTTAGAATATGACCTAAGTCGATGTGGTACCTTTGTAACCCATTCATGATAATGTCAACCATGTATTTAGTGTCAAATGAGTTCTTGTTGACAATCCATATGAGTCAATCTTTATTGTTAGGTTTTAATTCTTGTTTCTTAATTCTTGTTGACAATCCATATGAGTCAATCTTTATTGTTAGGTTTTATGTTCACATAAAGCAAAAGAATATAAATGATTATAAAATCCATGATGTTCCGTTTTCCATCGCATATAATATAATTCAAATAGTTATCATTTGACAATGACTTAACATTTTGTTTATAAGTTTCTTTCATTTAATTGCTACATATCTTGGCAATTGAACACATCAATAAAAATTTATTTAAATTATTTATAACTTGTTTTAACAATCAGTATTTTAAAAAAAATAGAAAATACAAAAATTTGAACTATAATAAACTACAAATTCCTACGTGGAACCTCATTATCAGAAACAATGCGAAACACCAATAATGTATTCTGAGAAAATGCTATTACGCAGCAGACAGTCTCAAATTGGTTCAGGTAATTCTTGAAAATTAAGTTTAACCTCAATAATAGTTCTCGGGATTGTCCAGGAACGCAGGTAGACAATGACGAACTGAAAGTAACCGTAAAGTTGAATCAATCAAATAATGCTCATGGCTTATTGTTAAAGTTTGCTGTTATACAGCAAACAATCTTGAATCACATAGGATGAAAAGTTGATCGCAAACGTTCAACAAGCTGGATGGACTCAAATGAAGCACCAAAACACAATCCAAAACACAAAGTTAATCAAGAGAAGCTGATGGTTAGTTTTTGGTGGTCTGCCAGATTTTTAATACATTATGACTTCATGAAACCTGGTTCGTCGATCACAGCAGATGTCTACTGCAACCAATTGGAAGAAATGATGTGGAAACTCAAAGAAAAATTGTAGCGTTCGGTAAACAAGTCGGCTCCCATCTTGCTTCACAACAATTTAAAAAAGTATATTGTATTTAAGACCGTGACAAAACTACAGGAAATTGATTTGAAACTTCTGCGTCATCCTCCATAGCCCCAACTAATTACTGTTTCTTCCTCAATTTGGAAAACCTTTTAATAGGAAAAAATTCAATTCCGTAGACACCGTAAAATTTCCTGATGAGAATTTATAGATTCTCGCCCACCAAATATTAATTCAAATGACCTCAACAAAAACTGCCGTTCAATTGGCAAAAGTGTGTCGATAAAATGAATGCATACTATTATAAATGACATAAATATTTGTATTTGTAAATTATCAATAAACTTTGACTATAGTTTTGCAAAATTCATACTTTACGACCTTATATTAATATAAATTTGATATTTAAATTTGTCTTGTTCTAAGCAGTATTTTTTAGTATAAGGATTCCCTAAGCAGTATATTGAAGTAATTGCAGTTCGCAATAGAAGAAAACTAATACATCTTACCTTTTTCCACGTTTTTGCGGACATCGCTCTGTACCATAATTGAGCTCAAAGGCGATAGACGAAACAAGATAGTATTTTTCAGATAGAGCAAAAATGAATTTTAGACATCGGAAAGAGGAATTATAGTTAGCGTGCTTAAGCTATTGTATTATATAATGTATTGCTGATCAGATTAAAATCATTTTAAAAATTTTTGTGAAATAAAAAGTTCTAAAATAAAAAAAAATCGGCTTTCAAGAGATACGTTACTCCGCCGTTGATCTGGACGATTTATTTAAGCTCTCTTATTTTGGCATCAACCTTGGGATATATACATATAATCTTTTGCTGAATGACTAAATTTTTAACCTCCAAAGGACACCCCTAAAATATGTTGATGTTAGATATGTATATAAAACTTTTTACAACCATTTCTTGACATAATACTAAGATATTGGTTTGTTGTACATAATTTACCTTTTTACTCAAATTTCAACATGAAAAAAACATCCACCACCCAGAAAAATGTCGCTCTATAATCGAAATCCAACATGCTAAACTGTTCATAATCAGCAAAGTAAGTTCAAAGGTACATTAAGTACATATCTTTTTCAATATATATGACAAAAAAAGTTTTATGGAAATATAGAAAACGTTGTGAGTATAATAATCAAAAATATTATTATAAAATATCATTTATGAATATACAAGGGTAATGAAACTTGTTTTATTACTAAAAATATGTAAAAACAAAAAAAGTATTTATTCTTAGCTTTATTTAAACAATAATTTTACATTAAAAATATAGTTAATGAACATAATCCATCAATGGATTTTGGGTTAAAATAAAACTTTTATATATTTTATAGACGTATTTTTTTAATAAAAAACAATTTAAAATAATAACGATAAATTCTAAATCCTAATAACTAATTCTCCTTCTAATTAATTTTAATAATTGAAAAAATATAATATAATAAAAGTAATTAATAATACATTTGAAAAGTTAAATACTTTTTATTTCAATCAATAATGGCCATTTATTATTATTATTAATTTTTATTATTAATAATTTTAATAATATTTTATTATGCATACTTTTCATCAATATATTTCATTGTTAAATGTTAGAAATAATTCCGCATTTCCCACAGGAAATCTGTCTTTGTATTGTCAGTAACTATTATGCCTTGATACATAGGGGATTTTAATAATTAATTGAATGAATTTACTGGTTATTTTCGTACAGTTTCGGAGTTATAGAGATGAAAATATTAACAAAATAAAATATATTTTTGTTGTTTTTAAATAAATTTTATATGACGAAATGTTGATTATTGTTTATTATCAGTCAAAAATACAAATTATAAAATATGAAATATAAATAATATTTCAAACTATTTTGGTCATATATTTCTTTTTTTTCTAAATAATATAAAATAAATTAAGTAGTAATATATTAAGTCTTATGGTGTTTGTTTTTTATATAGTTTTTTTTGTAAATAATTAATCTTGAATAATAAATTATATTGACATTATGATTATATTTCGTTTCAATGAAATAATAAATAAATAAATAATTATTAATAGTGTGAAGTTTAAGATCATAAACACGAAAGCTGAAATATGAAATTTTGAAGTATTTCTTCTTGAATCATTTTGACTTTTTTATAGGAAAAGTTTTATCTTTATAAGAATTTTTCTATTCATCGTTTTACCCCTTAGTTCCAATTTATTTTTTCTTCAAGTTGTTCGTCAATAAGGTTTCATCAGTTAATAATAAAAATTTATATATAATTGCTAGCAATAATAATTATTTCAAATATTAAGAATATATTTTCATAATTCAGGCTGAAATAATTTTAAAAAATTTTAATTCTTCTTTATATTTCAGTAAGAGAACGAATTGCCTTTTCAATCGAGGCAAACCCTGGAGAGTAAATGAATGAAAACTAAAAAGAGACTCAAAAAATCTTTTTTGATGAGTAAAAAAGCACTGTGCGAACCGCCTTGAGAGTGGGCCGTGCCGAGGTCTTTTATGTGGTGATATGTCCTGGTGAAGGGCCAACACCGTGACTGACTCGTTGGATAGTAATACTGAATTGACTGTTTCTGATATTTATATGACACTATCGTTTAGTTCATAGATTTGGAACTTACTTATTAAATGTCAAAAAAAGAAATTGACTTAATGAATAGTGAACCTATTTGACTTGCTTTTCCTGTGCTCATATATTGCAACATTTGACTGTTAAGATCATATATCAATAAATATATATTTGCTGTTAGGATTTTTACCGGAAATAAATGATGAATTTTTGGTGATCCAGTTTGATTAAATGAATATTTTATGGCTTAAAAAAGTTTGTTCTTTGAACCGGGAAAAAATAACCAAATAGTTCATGAAATTGCACAAGGTTGCCTATCACATGTTGTTTGTCGAAGTTCGCCTGTGTAAATTATTTAGTTTTAGTACGTGGAGTGCATAAAAAGTCCTTAGACTCGAATAGAAATAAATATCACACAAAAATAAAACTTTGTATTTAAAGTAAGCTTAATAAGTAGGTAAATGGGAAACTTCACTTTTCTATGCAATCATCTGCTGCCAGGCATTTTCTCCATTGATATTCAAGCGAAAACAGACCATTTTCTTCTAAATAATTCTGTATTAGACCAATAAGATCTTCTTTAGACTCAATTCTTTTCTTTTCTCTTGTACGTGTTTCTTCAAGTGATTAAACAAATAATAATCACTTGGAACTAAGCAGAGCTGTAGAGCGGATGAGAAGCCAACAAAAAACCTTTTTCCGACCCATGTATCCCTTGTTCTGTGAGCTGTGTGCACAAATGCATTTTCATGCAAGAGATTGAGGTTGTGGTTCCTTGGTTTACGTCGTAATCGTCTCACATCATTAAGCAGGGCAGAGTAGTAATGGGGGTCAATGATTCCAGAGGTAAACTCGAGTTTGACCATCCCTTTTTTGTGTTCCAAATCACAGTGAGCATGATACGTTTTCCGATGAGATGTCCGTGAACGGAGAATGTTCGGTGGCTTTTCCTCTTAAAATGCACATTCACGAGATTCCCGCTTACTGTAGAGAATATAAAGACTCAATGGAGTCTCATCCTCGGTCATAATACTCTTTAAAAAATTGTGTCAAAGAGCATCAAACAAGCCAGGTTGTCTTGACATACTTGCATTCGTTTGTCTCGCATCTCGGCTGTTAGGAAGCGTGGAACAAATCGACTTTTTACTAACATTAAGTCAGTTTGACAGCTCTCTCTGGGTGATTCGTCTTTCTTCTTTCACAATAATCATTAAAATTTCTAATTGTTCATCAGAAATTTCTTGAGGGTACCCACTTCTTTCTTTGTCAAACACATTGCTCCTGCCAGAGGAAAACTCTCTTATCCAATTTTTAATAGTGCCCCTGCATGGTGATTCATTTCCATATGTTTTCTGCAGCTGACGCACGATGTTCTTCTTTTTAGTCTTCCTCAAAAGCAAAAAGCGAATAATGCTGCTAAATTCCTATGCTTAGTACATTTTTTAAAAGTCTGCAAAAAATTATGATATTAAACATTAACACACTTAAACAAACTTGATATCATTTACCTATATATTTTTTTGTTCTATACTAAAAATAATTTTTATTTCTATACGATTCTAAGGACTTTTTATCCGCACGACGAATCAACGTTAATTTCGATAGAAAGATGTAAGAAATCCATTAATTAAATATCAAGAGATATGTGGACAAATTTAATATGATAAAATTTAGTGAATTGTCTTTCAATCGAGTCAATTTCTTCTCGTCTAACCGAATTGAATTGATCAATTGCGGTAACTATTCGGGTAGAAACAGATCATTGAATATATATTTGATTATATATATTATTTTTCAGATATATAGTTTGTTTACAAAAACTACTTATTTAAGAGATATATTCAAAATAATCACATTTAGAAATTATTTATATCTACTGAAAATATTTAGTTTGTTAAAACCCAATTAAATTCATTAATTGTATGAAAACGCTTTATCATAAAAACCTTCAAAGAATTATCCGGAAAAGAAACTGTTGAAAAGTTAATTTATTTGCAGTTAGTTCATGTCCAGTTGATAAAATATGTCAGGAAAGAGTGATTCGACTATTTCTGCAATCTACTCATTGCTCAAAGTAATATATTTAACTTTTTTATCATTAAGAGTTGAAATTAATTTATTATTTCTGTCAAATATATTTCAATTTTACGGTGACAGGTTACCCTATTGTTCTAATACGGAACATAAAAGACAAAAAGAGAGGAAATAAGACACGTTTTCATTAAATCTTATCATAATTATTTAGGAGTTTACACCATTTATACTTACCATTTGAGTATTTTGTTATCAAGTCTCTTTTATTTCACCGTTTTCCTAATACTGGTCATATATGTAGTCTTAGGAATTCTTCCTGTTACATTATACAGATGAGATAAGTCGTTTGTTGTTATATTCTTTCTGATAACTCTGTACGCCCAAATAACTTTTAGATTTGGGAAAATTCTTTTGTTCTGAAGTTTAATTTCAAAGTTTTTAAATATTGTAAAATACTTGATTATTTTATTCGATATAAGTACATGACTAATCAAGAACAATAAAAAATAATAAATTATTGTTCACGTGGTACGTTTAATAACCACCCGACCTGACAAAAAAACGAATTCCAAAAAGGGCCATTTTTATAACATAATAAGCCTACCTTATGTAGGCATCATTTTTTAACATAATGTCCATTTCGCTTCCCACACTTCCACCAATGAATAATAAAAAAAATTATGCAGGGTATGTGGCGAAGAAATTCTCCACGATAGCATTCAAATCGTCTTTGGATCTAAACTTAATGTCTCTCAAATGCTTCTTTAGATGTTTGAAGAGGTAAAAGTCGCTCAGTGCTAAATCTGGGCTGTGTGGTGGATGATCCACAAGCACTGATTCAGCTGCTTAAAATGTTGCCCGAGAAATTATCACTATGTGCACAGGCACATTGTCATGTAGAAACCATAGTTGTGTGTTCTTCTGCTTCAGTCTACTCTTTCTGGTGGTTGCCAGGAGTTGGGTGTAATAGGCAGCACTGACGTGGATGCCTTCATCCGTGAAATCCATGAGAATAACACCTTTATAGTTCCAGAAAATGTAATGCGTAATCGCTCGTCCATAACTTGTCCCCGTTTGCATTTTCAAAGATGGCATTTCTCTAGGCAGTTTCGCTCTGCTAGCTCACGCTTTCTTTCCAGTAATTACTTAATCAGTATGGTTTCATTCTCCATAATTAAATTTGCTAAGAAAGTCTCACCATACTTGTCTTACAAGTTCAAGCTGTGCTGACTGCACTGCAATAAGCGGGGTTTGAATCTGGAGCAGAGTTTTCTGATACCCATAGATTTCAAGTTGCATGTGATGTACCAAAACGGATGTGGAACTTCGTTGAAAACATTTTCATGGTAATTCATCACTCTTCTTGGATTTTTAATCAACTGTGTAAAAACTTTCTTGTGGCCGACTTGATTTTTCTTGATCAAAAACTCTGATCTAATATTTAACAGTTATCAGAGAGGGGTACTCATATAGATAAATTGACTGCAATAAAATTCACAGCGCGTATTCTTCTGCAACTCAAGGAACTTGATAACATTACAATATTCAAAGTATGAAATCATTGTTCTGACGAAAATTCAAAATTTCGCAAAAAAATTTTTAATGCATTTCATAAAATGAAACATTAAATAAAACTAATGATAATTTTAATATTTATATTATAAAAGCCCAAGTCACTCACTGCCTCACTAACGCTGTAAGGTAAATTTTTGAAATGATTTTATAATCAATAAAGAAATGATTGTATATTAATAAATAAATATTAGACTGATATTAG
>MQRK01236588.1:37080-49342 GCA_001938485.1 Girardia tigrina | reverse complement strand
CAGTGAAAATTTGAAGTTTCTATGTGGTCTAAATGCTGAGATATAGGCAAAAGTAAATGGCCCATTCTTGACAAGATGAAATACAGTGAAGGTATATGAATTAAAAAGTGCTTAAAAAATGGCGCAGAATGGGACGAAACCTGGTCATTGTGGATCTGCGGCGGGTTTATCTACAAATTAAAGTCGACCGATCCTTGTCGGCTTACCAGATGGTTCAACATCGTAATAAATCTTACTACCTAACTAGGCTCGGGTTCGGGTTGAGTGTAGCTCCAAAAATAATGCTGAAAATTCTGTCACACGTGTTGGGGTCGGATCTGGTGGTGCAGGCGAACACAGACGCTTACTACGGTGACATCGTAGTCAATGTCGCCGAAATGTCAGTAAATCGAGTTCTAGAAGTGTTGCAGTGCTTCGGGTTAGAGGCGAAAGATCCAGTCGCCATAGATGGCGGTCGAGTCTTGGGTTTCTCAGTTAAGGTGAACGAAGGCGGGCAAATACGATGGCGCCGTGACGGAGAAGTTCCACCACTGCCAGAGCAAGTCACTCACCGCAATTTGTTCCCGTAGACCAGTCGGTTGGAGGCATATTACCCGGTCTGTGTTGGTTACGGCCGGCGTGAAGCATCATCAAAAGGATGAACAACGATTGGGGATGGGACACGATCGTGGAACTTCAAATTACGGAAATAGCTCGGCAATTGGCGCCCCGGGTCATAACGAAAGATCTGACCAGGGGTGAATGGGAGGTACCACAAATCGATAGGGGACGTGTGTGGTGCGACGCAAGCTCGATCGCGGTCGGTAAATGCGTCGAAATAGGCGACGTCGTCGTCGAGGATGCCTGTTGGTTGCGTCAGAAAGAAGTTCAATATCGCAAACCACGCACTCAAAGAGTGAGTCAAATGGGGAATTCGGTAATTGAAATTGTTAACCGACTCAGCAACAGTCACCAAATGGCTCTCATCGGCACTGTCGGGACGCGAACCGATTAGAACTCAGGCACTCAGCGAGATTCTAATCAGACGGCTGTTAAGCCTATTTAAACAAGTCATCGAGGAAGAGAATTTGAAACTCACCATAACACTGGTCCGATCAGAAGAAAACAAAGCGGAAGCACTGACTCGGGTTCCTGCCAGTTGGTGCACGTTGGCGAGAAACCCCGTGGTGGCAGCAGCAGTAACTGTCAGAGATCAACGGGAATCATTGAACGGTCTTAAGCAACTTCTCGAGATGTATCATTTTGGAGTGAGAAGATCGATGTTCCTAGCTAGAAAAATATGGGGTCCGGGCAAGGTTTCAGAAGACCAAATCAGAGCAGTGATTCAGGAGTGTGAGCAGTTTGCATCAATCGACCCATCACCAATCCAGTGGGAGAAAGGTGATCTCGTGGTAAGTAAATCATGGACCCGAGTTACTGTGGATGTAACATGCGTTGGGGTGGCAAAATTCCTTACCATGGTGAACTGCGGCCCAAGGCGCTTTATGATATGGCGCCAAATTGCGACGGAGAGTAAAGCAGAGATCTGCTTCGCGATGAACAGTGTCTGGAATGAATTCGGTCCACCAGAGGAAGTAATTCTCGATAACTATTGCACTTTCAGGGGGTCATGGGAAATAGAATTGTGGAACGCAGCCACAGGACTATTAAACGAATGGTGACTCGGAGTAAGAGGCCGGTGGGTGAGTTTCGTTGCGTGGTATAATGTAGAGCCAAACGCAAGTGGCATCATTCCTACCTCAACCATCTTTGCACACAGACAGAGGCAATTATTGCCGAAGGCGTTCAACCTCACTAACATCAATCGGAGTCGAGAACTAATTTGAACTAACGGATTTCGAATCCGAGACGAAGTATTTGTGAAACCGGCACCACCGTATTCGAGCATGTTGCAGTAAAGACGTGCAACCATTACCGGGTTGCACCTGCCGCATCAAGTGGAAGTCGACGACAGACCCTACCACGTAAGTTACGTGCGGTTGGCCTCACCTGCGGCGAGCAGTGATGATGTCAGACAAACCGAGATCAGGGATACGTGCGATCCGCGCACGACTAATGAAAGTAGCGATCGAGACGGGCCACAATCCGTCGAATGCGAATTAGAAGAGAGAAGAGAGTCTCTGGCGGGGCAGCCACAAAGAACTATTCGACTTCCAGTGAGTTCGAGGAATTCCTCTGTACGGGAATTCAAGCCAACGTCTGTGATCGGGTCCCCCTGCTCAAACGGTGTCTGCTTGTGTGCCTTGAGGACAGGAGAGCGTGTGGAGAAATAGCACTCGGTTTTAATTTTGGTTGTTTTACTGAAGAGGAAAATTGCAGCAGATTCAATCGAGTGGAATTTTGATTTAAAAATAAATCTTCTAGATCTGATTTCACTTCTCATATGATAATGATATGTGTTAGTTACTTCTATTTCCATGGCCATAATAATTCGAAAATTGAATTTATAAGAACGATAAAAAAATTTATTAAAAATAAAATTTAAACTAATATTTCATCTTCTTTTCCTATTTTAATAATTGTTTTTCTGATCTATAATATTTCACTTATTTTAATTTTACATATCCTTTTCAAAACATTAACATAACTTTAAAACTTTTAAAATATATTTTACTAATCCTTAAACTTTTATTATTTTCCACTTAGAATAACCTAAAAATATTTTTTCAATTACATAATTTTAAAATTTTATTATTCAAAAATTAAAAATATAACCCTTAACAACTTAAAAAGTCTTTAAATTGAAAAATTTATTTTCCTTAATGATTTTAAATTTTGAAACATTATATTTATTGCTTAATTTCAGAAATTAATTAATCAATACCACCTCCCAACAGTAAATTTATTTCATTAAATTTTTTCTGTTTCTATACTAAATCATATATTTAATACATAATAACTTCAAGTCTTTAATGCAATAACAACAATAATAATTATTGATAAAATGAAGTCCGTATGAAAATCTTCTTTTAATAACCAAACTCATCCATTAAAAAATATATTTAAAGACAATATATTTCGACGGATCTACCGTCATCTTCAGGTCGCTAATTAATAATCAATTCACCTGTATATAAATACAAAAATGATGATTATGTAATCGATTGCATGAAATCATGCTAATCAAAAATTCTCAATAAGTTGGTTGAGACTGCTGATTGAACATTAATTTTAGGGCAACGTGACCTAATTAACAATGCTTCACACGACACTCTATCCCAATAACTATCAAAATGCTTACACAGAATTTTGAAATTATTAAAATTAACATCACATTTACATTTTTTCCTATGTTCTGCAATATTACTCTTACTCTCTTTTCGACCATGTTCTTGAATTCGTTTACAGAGATCAATGGCAGTCTCTCCAATGTATGTGGCATCGCACCCATTACATTTATATTCATAAACAATATCAGAACAAAGTGTTAAAGGTGTAATAGATTTATTACTGAACATATTTTGAATTTTATGAGATAGTGATATAATTTTTTAAATTTAATTCATTGTTAGTTGCTTTTAACAATGCATTTTTAAAATTTTAAATCCTTCAGATTAAGGTTCAATTAAACAATATTTAAGCATATTATTAATATCTAATGATCATTCGATTTCTTTCTTAGATCCATCAGGAGAAGCCAAACTCTGATTTTTTGAAAAATCTTTGAAAAGTATTTTATCTACTGTTTCCTTTATTAATTTTTCTAGAAAAGATTTAGAATAACCATTCTTATTTAACAACAAACTTAGTTTATTAACACTTTCTACAGATTTAACAAAAGTGGAAGACAACGACTAGGAGCGATAAATTAAACCTTTAATCATGTTTCTTTTATACTTAAGTTCACAAAAACTATCTGGTGAAGTATATAAATATGTATCAGTTTGCTTCCTATAAATTCCAGTCTCGCAACTAAGAGATTTTCTTTCAGCCAAAAGATCCAGAAAAGGTAAGACTCCATTCTTTTCATTTTCAACTGTAAAAGTAACATTTGAATGTAACGAATTCATAAAATTTAAAAATGGAAGTACATCAGCCTTATTTTTAAAAACTAGAAATATATCATCAACGTATCGTTTATTATTATCGTTGATTTCCATCAAACAGTTTAATTTTATTTTCAATCTTTGAAAGAAAAACAGAAGCTAACGTTGGTGCTAACGGTGAACCCATAGCAACCCCATCAGTTTGCTTATACCACTCATTATTAAAAAGAAAATGAACATTTGATGTTGCAAAGCTTAACTCTCGAAAACCAACCTCGTCGACAATATGATGTTCTGAATGATTATTTTTCCATAGATCACAACACAAATTCAAAATTTCAACCAAAGGAACATTTGTAAATAAACTAGAGATGTCAAAAGAAACCATAAATTCACCTTCATTCTGTACTTTATAAGTAGAAATGAAATCAACAAATTCAAAACTATCACGACACAAAAATTTAGATGATAATAGAGGTTTTAATTTTGAATCTAGATATTTCGCTACCATATATTGAGACGTTCTAGTCATCGATAAAACGGGTCTTAAAGGTATTCCATTTTTATGTACCTTCGGAAGTCCATATAATTTGGCTGGTTGAGAACCAATTTTTGATTAGCATGATTTCATGCAATCGATTACACAATCATCATTTTTGTATTTATATACAGGTGAATTGATTATTAATTAGTGAACTGAAGATGACGGTGGATCCGTCGAAATATATTGTCTTTAATTATATTTTTAAATGGATGAGTTTGGTTATTAAAATAATAATTATGTTTTTGGTTTTTAGATATAGTTATAATTATACATGATTAAAATGTTGACGAGTAGACATTGTAAGTTATATGCTGAATCTTTTGCTATGTGTGCTGAAATTATATTGGTTCGAAACAAAAGAAGTGTATGATTTCCAAAGGTACTAAATATTCCGAAGCACACGAGCGATACTTTGTGATGTCTATTTTGGATCACGATAAATTATTGGCTCTACATATTATCTGTGGTTGCTGCAAGTCCCTGTTCGAGGGATGGCTGCGCGGGAATCGTAAATTATTAAAAATTTTGTTCCTCGGATTTGGAAAGAGCCTATAAATCAAGTAAAATTTGCTTTTGCTGTATTGTAGATGTATCAGCCTAAAAAAAATCGCAATATAAAAATAAGCTTAATTATTTTGAAAAACCATCTTCTATTGCACCCATTGAACATCACAAATATCTTCGTATTCCAGTTCCTCCAACTGATGTTGGTAGTAGCTACGATGATAAACATGTTTTTTTGATAATTGCGATTTCGAAATGATGATGATTTTGTATTAATGTCAGTTGTTGAACGTCATTTTCCTAACCAGGAAGAAAATGATGATTTATTACGAGATTTGAATCTTCTTAAATCGCGTGCTAAACTCATAGTATTAAAACTGAAATAATGAAATCTACTTACTGACTGCGTAGTAATTTCCAGGTATCGAAAACAGCACATATCATATGCTTAATTCTTTTCCAAAAAAAGTAACTTTATTTCTGCTTGGAGATAATGGATTTATTTCAAGAGATGTGAACTACACCTGAACCTAAACAGTATGATTTTTTTATTGATAGCTCAAGTATAAGATTTAAAGCGGTACTATCTCACAACGAAAACTAATATTCATCAATTTCTGTCGGTCACTGTTTATTTGAAAGAAAACTATGACAACATTAAGGGTTTACTATCGAAGATCAATTATGATGATTATAAAACGGATGCATACATAGATTTTAATGGGTTAGGTTTTTTACTTACTTTCTCTTCAGAGCCGATTTACTGAATATTATTTTTTTCTGTCTGTAAAATAAAAAAAATACAGAAATCACTACATTGTGAAGCCTTGACCAACTATAGATGAGTTGCATCCTGGAAAGTTGAATGTGAAACATGATGCATTAAAAATTCTTCTTGTTAAAAAAATTCTTCTTCTTGCTCTATATGTTAAACTGTGATTAATAAAACAGTTCGTCGCATCACTAGATCATAATGGTTAATGTTTGAAGGAGATAAGGTCAATGTTTCCAAAGCTTTCTGATGCCAAAGTTGAGATGGGTGTATTCATTTGTCCACAGATATAAAAAATGTTTCCATCAGAAACACTACTAATAAAAATGATAAGGACAGAAAGCAGAGCATGGATTTTATTTAGGAATGTTGTTAATGGTTTTTCGGCATCAACAAGCCCCAAACTACAACGATTTTGTGAAGAACTGATTGTCATTTATCAAGCTTTGGGCTATAGAATATCCCTGAAACTCCCCTATCTACACTCACTTCTTGATTTCTTTCAAAAAAAATCTAGGTGCTGTTAGTGAGGAACATATGAGAGGTTCTACCAGGACATGCAGTTGATAAAGAAACGTAATCATAGCCATTGGAATAAACCCATGATGGAAGACTATATATATAGAACTTTGTGAGAAACGATAAGACAATTCATGAAAAAAGGATGTCCAGTACACACTTTTGAAGTACAAGACATACTCTAGTAAAAAATTTTCACTACTGTTTTTCATATTATGGCATTTAAAAAAGTTATTATTACATTATTATTATAATATGTGTTTCTAGTATATGATGTAAACTTTTGTAGTTAAGTTTTTAGAAAGAAAATTTTAGCTAGATAAAAACTATTGTTATGTTTGTATTCAGCGTCTTAAAATTGATACAGAAACATCGAAAATGCAAATGAAAGAGATATTAAAAAAAAGTTTTAAGATATATTATACTTTTTAAAAAATTATAAATGAAACGATCTCTTTTTAGAAATTTTAGTGTATTAGTAAAAGCCAACAGATATGTGAGTTTTCCTCATCAAAAGTACTGCATATAATGACAACAAATATAAAATTAAAATTAATAGATTAAAAATACAAAAATAAAACAATGATATTTTTGAATTAAATATAACAATTATCCAATATTCTTAAAATGGGGGAGTTAGTTTCATCAAAAGCAGTTGAAAAGAAATTACTCGATTTCTGCAAAGTATTTCATTATGATATCTTTGCTAATAATTTCAGTATATAAGTAGAAAAAAATACGAAAAAGAGTTTTTTCTAAGGAATCTTATCCTTTCGGACGAAAACAATTACTAGGGCGATTCAAAGGTTTTGTCGTTTTACTATGCCTTACGTTGTGACAGTTATTTTATATGAATAATCTATTTTGGCATTATTTTTTTTATATTATTTATTATGGTATTGCATGACGAATTTCCTTGTATTGTGTTTGGTTTATTCAGTAAACATTTGTTTGGTTATTCTTATCAGATTATGGAGAGCGAGAAACACGGAAATCGAGTCCTTTTGTGACATTATTGGAAAAAAGGCCTCAAGGCAACTCTACAGCCCTGGAAATAAGTGAAGTGAATTGTGGTTCAAGTGTTTTTTAACTGGTGACGTCAATTTGGAAGATGAACCTTGCTCCGGGCGACCATCTGTAGTTGATGATGAAACTCTACGTCAAACTGTGGATGAGCAGCCCTGCACCAGCACGCGGAGATTATCAGGAGAGCTTGGTCCTTCTCAACCCACTATTCAACATAAACTTCATCAGTTTGGTCTTGTTAATAGACGGTGTGACAAATTCCTCGCTAACTGACAGCCACTCAAGCACAACAACGACTTGATCTCTGCAAAGAATTACTTGCTCACCATGACATGGGCTTCTTCAGACGAATCGTGACGGGGGATGAAAAGTGGATGTTTTTCCGCAATACCAACAAGGAGAATCAGTGGCTCAACCCTGGTATTCCCACCCAACCCGTAGTTAAACAAGGACGTTGCGATTACAAAGTTATGCTGTGTATGGTGGAATTTTGAGGGGGTGATCCACTTCGAGCTGGTTCTGGAGGGGCATACTGTAAATGCCAATCTCTACACTCAGCAGAGGGACAGAGTCTACGCCATTCTCTGTGAGCGTTATCCGGTATTGGTCAATCGCAACTGAGTTCTTCTACAACAAGATAACGCTCCGACACACACTGCACGCTTGACTCGTGGTAAAATGTAAGAACTGCAGGGGATCGAAGTTTTGCCACACCCTGCCTACAGCCCCGACCTTGCCCCCAGTGACTACCACCTCTTTCGGGCAATGTCTTCTTTTCTCAAAGGGCGGCAATTCGATTCAGAAGAAGAGGTTGTACAAGGATGCCGCATTTACTTTGCTTCTAAAACGACAGAGTGGTATACCCGTTGAAACGAGCAACTGACCGAAAGATAGTTGAAGACCATCGAAAATAAAGGCATGTATTTCAAAGAATAAATGCTTTCTGTTTAAATGCTTTGATATTTTGAAAATATGAGTGGAAAAACGAAAAAAAACTTTTGAATCACCCTTGTAACTCAAAGTTAAAAATTTTCAAAGAATCATCTAACAGTAACTTAAGGGATCTACAATTGAATCATTAAGACGACGGGCATTTATTTAGTATGCGTCTAAGTGACTATGACTTTAGAGTCAGAAAGCAACTTTTTTTTAAAAATAGAGACTCTATTAGAACAGGATTTAAATTTTGAAATATTTTAGCAAATATATTTTGTCAATTATTAATGAGGTTAATTCTGTATGATTTCATAAGTCAGTGTGGATTTCCAGGGATTTGTACGTGTTTTTATTAAGTTATTTTTAAAAACTGATTGAAAAGGAAGTTCCTTCCTAATATTTCACATGTGCAAAAATAAGATCAGGAAACTACAAAGTTAAAAAAGACTAAAATATAGTATTTGTTTTCAATTTCAGATAGAAGAAAAACAAACAGAATTTGCTCTTAAATTTCACTTGAAGTTAGAACCGGATTGTTACGATCGGTAATTCATTAAGACATTACAAAATGTTGCGGTCAGCAATCATTAAAAGAAACACATATTGAAAAAAGAGAGCATGAAAAACGGAATACATGTATTAAATAATCATTAATTACACGAAAGTTCGGTGAAGATCAATTACATTTGCTCTGGTACCCTTCGTGACAGTTCTGTTGTTTCTGGTGGTCTAAAATTGCATAAAACATACTGATAGCTCGAAATCTTTAACAGTGATATCACAACATACCGGCTGGTCGAAATCAAGCACCTGACCCTCTCCTGATAGCTCTCTGTGAGGGACATCCGTGACTGCAACATCCGTGACTGAGACATCCGTTTTGAGTTGTGGATCCCCTGTAAGAAGTTATTAACCCTTTAAAGAAACACAAAATTAATCAGAATATAGAAAATTAATTAAAATTACCATGAGTCAACCCAGAGTTTCAGAAATTTAGTCACACGATTATTCATTATGAATAATCGGTGATGTGGCCCACGTCATGCGACACTTTCAGACAAGAATGCTCCAATCCATTTGAAAATCAAGTGGATTCAGACAATGATAAGCATCAAAATTTACAGGCCGTTAATCAAAATTCGCCAAATAATCAAAACATACCAACCCGACAGGCCAACAAGATTAATCGCCGTTATAAATACAACAGGCAATCAACAATGAAACGCACACAAAACAGAGATTTGAACACATTTTGATAACGAATTTCAACCAGAGATTTCAAGAACTAAATTTTTGACGAACACATTTTGCAACACATTTTGAGAAGAAATTTCAACGTTAAACTCCAAAACAAACTTTGACCACAAATCTTGGAAACAAATTTCGAGATCAAATTTCAACGATAAATTAAATCTTGAACGGAGCAAAGTTTGAGAACGGAAAAGCGATTACCAACCAAAGCGAACTACAGAACAAAACAAAACCAACCCCCACGATCACTCTGAGAATCCACTGTCAACTTTTCTCCGGATACTGTTTAGCGAGATAACATTCAAAATGTAAATTTGGCTTTTTATTCTTATATATATATATATATATATATTATAGTATATTTTTCAATTCTTCATTCATATTTATTTAACATATTAATAGTAGCTTACCTAGGTCATTAATTGAATATCTAGGAGAATTTTAAAGTTTATTTAAACCTATGACCAACGTCGTCGTCGCCGCTCCGATCCCAAATGAGAATTCCCTCCGAATTTAGTATTGCGCCAGGAGAGAATAAATAAACGGTCAAGAACACCAAGTAGCTAAATGATTACAGAAGAAGTTTTAGAATCTCCAAAATATGTTTGAGAAATTGGTTATTGAGAATCATACGATAATGAATAACTGTCAACGACATTCCCAGATAATAAGTAACTGTCAGCGACAGCTGTCGACCAATCGATTTAAAAATTTTGGTATCGATTCCTATGAGCGCATGAGTTTAGTTTAGTAAATAATAAAGTGAATTTAGTTTTGTAAAATTTTGTAAATTTCATTATTATAATTCTTCCAGGAGTAAACAAATATATATGAACCCTCACAAATTAAGGGTGTAATTTGAATGATAAGCGGTCAACGGTAAGTTGAAACAAGACCTCTATGAGCTTGAAGATGCAAATAACTTGAAATTATAATATAAAACAGTTGTCAATTATAACTATAAACCTGAAGTGTGAAATTTAAATCCTCTAAAATTAATTACCGCTAGATGGGTCTACACAAGTTGAGGGTGCTACGCTGAGATATAATGTTCATTTAGTAACGAAATGTTAATGCCGTAAGTTATACCAGCATAAGCGAGACACGCAAAAGGTAGAGTGACATATTTATTATGACAATTATGATAATTAACTTAATGCTTTACATTAGAATTGCGTTGGGTAAATCATCAGAACAGAGTATAACAATTTTAACAAGCATAATAGGCGCACGCAGAAAAGGAATACCCAATTGATCAATTAAAACTAATGAAAAATCATCCCCGAGCGACGCTCAGCTAGTTGAGGGGACCATAGCGCTTCCCAACTAAACTGAACCTGAAGGTTCTCCAGACCTGGCACTACTAGTTAGATGTCAGGTGAGGGAGGCACGTCCGACCACCTAACAAAATAAATAAATTGAAATGAATGCGAAATGAACAGGGTCGAGGTTGACTTTTAACAACCACTGGGGGCTCATGAGCTTTCAGAAATGTTATTACTCGAAGGTCGTGACAGGATTTTGGAAATTTCGGATTCCCAAACTGAATGAATTTATGTTAAAAGAGATTTTAAGTGAATAGAATATTCTTCTGTGGAGTTTCCTTAGGCTATTATCCCTATTTCTAATTATCTTTCTTTCCTCGTGTTTTTCTCAAAACGTCTTTTTTGTCTTTTGTATCCTTAATATTTTATTAATTTAAAATATTATTATGATACTTAAAAATATAACTTTACACGTTAATAATGAAAGTATAAAGGTAAACTAAGGAAGTTCTTGCGGTTTTCATCAAATCCTCTTACTTTACACACATAGACTTTTAAATCTAACCGTCTACATCGAGTAGAGAGACACCAGTTTGGTCTCCAATTAGGCCAAAATCCTATTGTTTCCTCATGACCTTTCTTGACAACCAAATATTTCAGTAAAGTTCAGTCTGAAAGTGAAACAATGGTATATTTTCAACTCTAAGGTTTCATAATCTATGTTTTTAAACCCCAGCAAGTTAAATAGATATTTGAAAAATAAAAATTTTAGCTAAATACACAAAGATATTAACTTCTTTTAACTCCAGTCAATCCATTGCACAAATCAAGTTTGATTACAAATTTACGCTTTTGCATTCATCGCTCAAAAAATCGTCTCGTTTATTAAAATCTTTCATTAAATAAATAACAATTTTTATCATTAATATACCATAATATCCTTAAAAAATAAAACACAAATAAAAAATTTACGACTGCATATTTCAATTTTTTATATATTATAACATTTAAAATAATTTTCATTAACATTCAAAAAATTTTACAAATCATATTTTCTGATGATGATGAATAAAACATCGATATATATATCAATTACCTCATGAAGAAATATCTGAAAATTTATCAATACAGGAGGAACTAAATGCTTTGCTTCAAAAGAGTGAAACTACAGTCACGCCAGCTAATGATGCTTTCAAGTGGCTAAAGTTGGAATTTACACTTTTCAAGAACACTGGACAGCGAACTGAAAACCTACAAAAACTCTTTAATGCCATTTTGACCATCAAACCCACTTCCACGGACGTAGAACGCGTTTTTTCGGTCACCTCAAGTTTTTGCAAAAAAATTCGATCTCGCCTATCAGATAAATCACTGCAAGCATTGGTCTTTTTGAAATATTATTATAATAAATCAAATAAATAATTAAAAAGCTTTAATTTCATATTAAAAAGTTTTTTTC